>JAMKCH010024102.1:0-153567 GCA_023653785.1 Ophioderma brevispina | reverse complement strand
ATAAGACTTCCGACGGCCATCTCTTTTACGACGAGGTATGTAACAACGATGATAATTCTAGATCCTTGATTGATCCAGAGATCAGTTGGGAGTAGAGGTGCAGTTTGTTTGTTATTTATTCAGATCCAAAAGTTGCTCACGACCTGTAAGAAATTGATGGTTTGTGACAGTGAAAGGTGGGGACAGTGATTGATAGTTATTAGGTGTCATGTAGGCCAGGGTTGGGAGTGCTGTCGCTGATATCAAACAAGTCAAGTGGGACAGTGTTGCAGTTGTTTAGCCATAGTAACTAATCTAGTTTTCTAGAAAGTTTGTGGTACAAGATTGAGTGATATTTTCCACAGCCATAGTTGTAATCCAATCGGTGATAAATGTTGTATGATGATAGTCTGTAGACAAGCAAATTGGTTCAGAGAGAAGGATGATATGAAGAACACTTGGAGAGTATACCATTGTGCAGGTTCAAGTGGGATTGTTAACACCAAGACAGTGAAGGCTACATCCTGGCATATTAAGCATGGGAAAAATAATAAATACAGTAGCTAGCTATATACACTGGGCATGTAAAATACATATGGTGCAAGTTGAAGAAGTTCAAAATATAATTCCATAAAATACATCCAAGTATGAAGTCAAACAATCAGAAAATTGTCCAGTAGATTCCATAGGTTAATATCCATAAGCAGTTAACTTTTCACAACAAGAAACACAGTCGATCCAACAAAAACAGCAGACAGGTAAGAGACGATGCACACCAAACTTGGTGGCGCCCTCATTAACTGTTAACACTGTTAGGAACAAAATTAATCAAGTTGTTTAAAATTTTAAACAAACACTGTTTACCCTGGTCTTCGCTCAACCTGGTTTAAAAATTAAGCAACTTGTTTAAAATTTTAAACAAACTTGTTAAAAAACTAATAACTGTTTAAAAGTTTAAGCATCAGTTGTTTAATTTTGGTGGAGATACAAGTTGTGTTAATTGACTTTTAAACAAGGTTGAGCGATAGACCAGGGTAAACAGCAGTTGGTTAAAGATTGCGAGTTGTTCAAAAAATTGTTTAAACTTATACAACTTGTTTAAGACAAACATTGTTATAACAACAAACTAAACAATGGTGTTAAATTTAAACAACAAAGTTGTTTAAAATTTTAAACAAGTTGTTTAAAACTTAAACAACAGCACTTAAAACAACCCTCTTTTGAAACGCAAAAATTTTGAAAAAGTGTTCTAACAGTGATTAAAGTATACTGTATGTACCATTTTGATGGCAGAATGCCCGTATACTATTGTAAAATTTATCAATATTTAATAGTTACTGTGTCCTGAGACCCGGTTGAAGTAGGCCTACAATTCAGTTCATAAGGTCTCCTTTTGCTCAAAAGCTCATTTTAGCAAATTTCGGCTCCCAATCCGGAAATTTCACAAAATTTCGTTCCTAAGACCCTACCGTTTGGGGACACAAATTAAGTTCCCAGGCACCAATTACGGAAATCGGGCCGCACACCCCTACCTGAAAAAAAATAGAGCCACTCCTACCGGCGCAATCGATCTGGTCATTTAACGTCATTCACAAAGCCCCCCCCCCCCCTCAATCGTCAAAGATGCCCGAATAAGGTTCCGGAAGGAACCAAACCCAAACCCTCCGGAAAGCGAAAGCCGAGAACGCGAAATTCTAGGGCATTTACGATGATAGCGGTTATAAGCGAAACTACTGTGTTATTTTGCATCGATTTTGGAAAATGAATACCGGATGAGTTCTGAAAGATACTAAATGTGAACGACAAAAAACATGTCGTGTTTTAATCCGTTCTTTCAAGCTCTAATTAAGATTTAAAAGCCTGATTAAACTACATGTTGTGCACTAAATTTCTTCATGACAAACAAATCAGAAATATTAGTTTATAGTTAGGGCTTCAACTTTTGTTCCCAGATTAGGCATATAATAGTGTAGTCTTGAAAAACGCTTAGTATACGAATCAAAATTGGGTCCGTTGTGAATTGGCTGTGGACTGCTCCAGGGGTAATTGTGCATTTTCAGAGCGTGATGTCTGATTCAATTCATTCTGTTTAGACGGCACTAGGAACTTCCAATTTATATTATGAATATTTTTCCAGGCTGTGGGTTTTAATGTAATTAATTAGACATTCTAGAATTATAATTGATAAAAAATTTACACATATTTGAATGAATGTGTGTATGACAGATTGATAATTCAACATCGTTGATTAAACATGCTCACATGGTCATAAAGATTATTCTGCAATTGAATCACTTTATTGTTTGTTTCAAATCACTGTATATTTAGTAGGAAGGTGTTATCAATTAGGTTTTTGATGCCTTCAGATCCAAACGCGAAAAAACGGCCCTCATAAGGAAAGCAATAAGAGTATATTCTGCAAAGCGATACTGTACAAATGTCGATTAAAGAAATTGTCCATCCACGAATCAAACCCGCAACCTTTTAATTGAGATAGCCACGGGGAATATATATATATAGGGAACATGCCAGGACACAATTGGTTGGCAGTCTATGTTTTAAAGTGTTAAATTCAAACAGGCCAACTAATTTTGTTACAAATCTAATGATGGTCACCATGGTCATAAGGCACATGTCGCAAAAGGTCATCTTTCAGAGTAACATTTAATAAGAATTTAAGATGTATCAACAATAGTTTGAAAAAAGGTTAGAAAGTTAGAGTATAACAAATAAAACTTACATTTCAATATCCACAAGGGTTCAAAACTGTACCGAAAATTACATGCTGAAAAATTGACGTCAGTTACGTTCGCGGGTAGGAATATAAACAATCACTCTGTTTTTTTTAAGGTTGGAAAGTTCCAAAAAATTTGAGTAATGCACCTGTACATACTCTGGATATAAGTTTGTTGATAAAGATCATAAAATACCAAACATATACGTAATATATCGTTTGTTA
Organism: Ophioderma brevispina; assembly: GCA_023653785.1. Taxonomy (NCBI): domain Eukaryota; kingdom Metazoa; phylum Echinodermata; class Ophiuroidea; order Amphilepidida; family Ophiodermatidae; genus Ophioderma; species Ophioderma brevispina. The sequence continues at coordinate 150,629 of JAMKCH010024102.1, read as the reverse complement.
ATGCATTTTTCTTGAGAGCAACATTTCTTGTAGTATTTTTATCAAGACACCGGGGAAAATCTTCTCAACGATGAAGTATTGAATCGGGATAGGTTTAACCTAGTACTTTTAAGGAGTCGACTCCTTTGTTCTTCTGATGTTCAGACACTGTGGTTCTCAAATTGATCAAGCCAAGAGATGGGTACAAACGTCTGGCTGCTTCACTGAATTCCGCAAGGTCCTTGTTTGCTGCATTGTGTCTCCAGCAGTGGCAGACCAAGAGGGTTCCGGTGTATGTGGTGCTGTTCCAAAACCACAGGTAGTATCCTGGTCTGCTTTTCCAGATTGCCCCACTTCTGCAAGGAAACCTTAGGATCGGCCAGTCTGGTTCTCAATCATTGAGGCATCGCCATTCAGCCCATGAGGAGTCAGCTCCAGGTGGGAGATGCTCACCCGGTTCAATACCAATAGTTGTTACTTGGTTGATGGCAAGTTCTTTCTTTCCACAAGGCGACTCTCTTTACCTACCTTAGGACTGTTTCAAGAGTTGGACTTTGCTTAAGAAACTCTTTTTGGATTTAAGGCGGTTGGCGCAGGATCTGTAAGACACAGGGTGCCTCACATTGGATACTTGGCAGCTACGCTCCTGCATGCTCGCTACGCTAGACGGGGCCTGTGGAGCAATCTGGAGGACTGTACAAGTTTTCCGTTGGTGTGGACGGGCAGGGCCATCCTGTGATAAGCGGCAGGAGGCATTTAAAGCTGGATCAGCTTCTGGCATGGGTTGATCTTTCCCATACATGACAGGCATACTCTGCACAGAGTAGCACAGGGCAAGTGCCGTCGCTCTTAGGGTAAGTGGGCGAGCACCCATCTGGTGCCAGTGAGTTTGTTAAAGATGTATATTGCGTGACATACTTACTCGTAGTATTCTCAATGTGGGTCTTAAAAGAAAGAGAGTGCGGTCCAAAGGAACTCCTAGGTAGGACCAGGGTTATCACGTGCTCCAGGAGAGGTCCAGACCAGGTAACTTTAAGCTGGACGTTTGGTTTCACGGGGCGTAGATGGAAAGCACACACCGTGTCTTTGATGGATTGCACGAGGTGATGTCCTCATTAATAAGGATTGGGTTCATCCAAAGCTTTGGAGAGTCTCGCTTCAACAACTGTGAAGTGCAGCATCTTGTGCGCTAATTCCAAGATAGACTGCATAGATAAACGGACAGGTCTTTTTGCAAAAATCAACAACGTGACATTGCTCCGTGACCGCTTTTGGACATTTTGCTATTTACGCCAGTGGACGGGACCTGTAGTCAGAGTGTCCCAAAAACAATTTGGGTATGTGCTATATGATATAATTCCGTGGAGTACTTATTCACCTACCCCATTGCATGTGGAAAACCTTCTGGACCAGAGTATTTTAATTTATGTCTACCCGTGACTCTTAAAATTTCAAACCTACAAATCTATGCGTGTTTCTCTGGAAAGGTGAGCCAATATGATATGTCTGCAGTTTAAATTGGATTGGTCCTCGTGTATTGCAAAGGTATAGAACAAAACATAATTGAATTTTAAAAGTGATACCGTTGGTCTCCAGTGCAAAATTTTCCAGGGAACGTACACCAGCATTAAGCATAGCTAGATTACACGCGTCTATGTTGTTTGGATATGATGGAAAGTGGTCTGAACACGCAAGTGCAGGCTTTTGTCTGATTTAAGAAATAGATTATAAATTACTAAGTTGATAGGAAATAGCATGACATAGAGGTCAGTTAACCATACACTTACACAAGCATTTGACGATGCAATGCTGATTTTCCTTTAGGAGCTCTAGATTTATCGGTAAGTTATTGGCGAGGCTTGAACTCAATCCGTGATTTTTATTTGTCGTCCCTTCCGTGTTCTGTAACACACTAGGCTACATCTTGTCCTCATATGCCGCTAGGTCATATTGGTGCAACGACACCCTTCATAGGTCTATGGAAGGTTTGGGAAAAACCAAATGATGTATTTAAGGACATCCAATAGACACGAGATTTTCTTATCATTCTAATTCGTATCGTTGTGATTATTTAAGAACCTACTTTACCTCAGTTTTCTAATTACATCGCATGTTTACTGCTGCCCTCATAATTTCTTTCCTCATTTCGCATCATCTCTCTAACTGCTACCCTGCCCCTTTGATTTCCTCTGTTTTTTGTTAATTCCTTTTTTGCAATCGCCCCTTTCACCTCTCTCATTCTTTCTTATCACGCCCCAAACTAACTTTACCCCGAAACATATTTCCTGTTTCATTAATTTAAAGTAAAAAAGGAACCCACCATAGATGCGTGACACTACGTAACGTATATTACGCGCGCGAGTAAACATTGCGTGCCAACACACTATCCAATATGGTCTAGCAAATTAAAGGAGAACACGTACAATGAAAATATTATACCTATACTCTATAAAATAATATTGACCCCATTTTGAGTGCGTTCGTTGAAAAAACGGAATTGTATTACAATAACAATGAATTAAAACAATCTAGTCTGACCATGTGCGGCGGGGATATTTAAAATCGCGCGAGGCGTGTAAACTTGTTATCCGAGGTTACGGGCCGGCCACGTTGCGTCATACATCCATAGGAACTACACATCGGAAAGCGTCACGTGTGAAGGGTATGATGCTAATGCCGTCCGTATAGCCATAACACGTAACGATCCCATATGCACTAGCGCGAATTTTCAAATAGCTCATGGTAAGACAAAATGTTTTAATTCATTTTTTGGTTAATTTAAGTTCCGTTTTTCATGGAAACACTCGGATATGTGTTTCACAAATTATTTTTTAATTTGTTCTTTATTTCTTTGTTTTAAGTTATTCTTAGTACAGGTTCCTTTAATGCATAGGGTGTTGTCACACTAAACCCGCACGCTGAAAGAAATTGTCATTATAAATAGATTTCATGTGATATATGTATTAATAAGGACCTCAATCACTGGTAATGTATTTTCAGCGCTGACATTATTTAATGGTAATTCGTATATTGACGTGCGGTCATGTTATTTATTATTCTTCTATTAAGTTTATAACGAAGTTCAGATTGGTATATAACTTTGTGTGCAAAAGGTTCCATTCAATCACAATTGTGCATAACTATATTTGTCATATAATCGCATACTGTCCGCAAATTTTCATGTTATAATTTGCCGTCCATAGCTACCCATAGGCATTGTTTGGATAGATTCAACTAGACACTGTTACTCAATTAAGATGTATTGTGTTTTTCTTTGCCCTTGTACTTCAATTGCAGGACCTTGAAATTACCTTCAATTTAGAGATTTAGTTATTCTTCAATTGATATTCTTCAATTTGGCAATTTCTATAGTATTCTTATTTTTTATTGGCCATTAGGATCTTACCAATAGATTCAAGCTTGCGGAGTGAAAAAAAAAAACAATACTGAAAATTAAATAGACGTCAATGGGTTGTTTAACCCTCGCTTACCAAGGGGGGGGTGGTTACCACCACCCCCCCCCCTACCGAACTTCACTCCGGTGCGCTAAAACGATAAAAAAAAATTGAAAAAGCTCTAGGTATCGTCGTTCACCGTTCCGGTCATTTAGCGAAAAATGTGAAGGTAGCACCCTTCACCGGGGTTAGGGTATGCCGTCAACGTCGAATGGTAAGAGGGGTGGTTGCCACCCAAAGGATATTTTATGGTGGATTTTGAAAAATATTATGCACAGTAGGATCTAAAAACTCTTTATTCATGCTAAAATAGCCAATGCCATCATGTAGAGCTGAAAACAGCATGAAAATCCGATTTCTACGTTTTTTAGCGCAAAATTTGGATTTTGCCTATTTTCTATGGAAAATGCCAATTTTGCCGACTCGCAGGATTTGATGGACGCATTGTGACGCCATATAGGTATGTTGCGTACTTATTTTTGGTATCAATGGAAAGAGGAGGACCAATAGCTATCCATGGTATTAAAAATCATAAGCATCGGGTGCTTTATAAAAAATTCCGAGGGGGGTGGTAACCACCCCACCCCCCCCCCACTTGGTAAACCGTGTTACAAAAAAAAGGCTTGGTAAGACGAGGGGTAATGTAAATGCGAGTTAACTTCCCCAAATATCAAGTCTATATCCCTAACGTCCCTATGGAAAATCTGAGGATCACCGCCAAAAAAAGAGGAGGAGTGTTCTTTTTCTTGATACGACAATTACCCTAAAAAAGAGGCAGGGTCAGCCGTGATTTTTGTGTTCAAAAGTACATTAAATGCAGTTAAGGGACGTATGCGATATAGGAGACATAATGGAGTTCATCAAACGAGTTCACTCATAAACATTTATTTTTTTTCCTTATTTAAATGTGTTTCAATTTTTTCCCAAAATTTTTGAAAAAAAAGCATGCGTTCAATTATTTTTTGATACATTATCCTACGGAAAAGCTTACACAGAAAACTCAAAGGGGGCAGTGGCTGGGTGCCCAATATATGCCCAAAATAGGCTTATTTCTCTTTTTGAGCAAAACTCGTCAAAGCCACAGAAAAATGCAGCGTGCCAAACTCCGTCGGAATCGAGAGCTATTAACCGCTCACATTTGAAAGTTTATCTACCGACTCGTGTTTGGCCGACTCCGAAATAAAGATAATAGGGGAGACATAATGGAGTTCATCAAAACGGCGTTCATGCATTAAACATTTTGTTCCTTTATTTCAATTGTGTTAAATTCATTTTGAAAATCAAAGCATGGCGTTCATTATTTTTTGTACATATACTCGCGAAAAGCTTACCAGAAAACTCAAGGGGGGCAGTGGCTGAGTGCCCAATATATGCCCAAAAATAGGCTTATCTTACATCTTTTTGGCAAAAACTCGTCAAAGCCAAGAAGAGGCAGCGTACAACTCTGTCGGAAGCGAGAGCTATTAACCGCCTCACATTTTAAAGTGATCTTAACGGCTCGTGTTTGCCGTCTCTCCGAGAACTAAAGTATCTAAAGCGATTATATAAAATTGCTTTCCCAAAAAAGACCAAAAAATATATATTTGTGGCATATACAGACTGTGCCAGTACCCTATGCTTACTAAGGTCTGTATATCTCTAATTCCCGGGCTTTAATTATGCTCTATTGCGTTAATCACTGATGCAAGTTTGACGTATCAATATGACTCGCCAACTCTCGGAGGACTCGTAGCAAGACTAAACACAAATTGGCAGGCATTTTTTCACAAAGGTATCTTTGGATGATGAATCACAATACTTTTATATTGTGGACAATCTAGAAATGAAACCTCACTTGATGCGTTTTTAATCACGCTGTGTGGATGTTGAAGTATCTCGCTGATCGCCGCCAGATAAGAAAAACGGCAATTGCTATGACCATTTAAGTGGTGCTTGGGAGATGCAAGGGCTCGTAATATACGCCATCGCGGTATATCAAAGAAGGTGTTATGTGTCCAAGTTCACCCAATTTTAGAACTCTTAGGGCAGAACTACTCTTTTGTAATAAGATCTTATAGAAACGCCTTGTTAGTGATATCCGTCGCTTCGCGAACGAGAAAACTCTCCATCCTGAGGTACGGTTAAGGAGTTGGCTCTAGTTTTTGAATTGTAGTAGATGATGAAAATGTTATATTGCTACCGAAATCTTCCACTTACTGCAAACCGGATAGAAGGTGAGCATCGTAGAGTTCTAAGCGTCCTACGCGTGTCTTATAGGTGTAGTCGTCGCACAAATACTACGCTCATGAATGAAGTAGCGCGTACTTTTTTTCTCCAGATTGGAAAATAAAGTTGTGTTTAAAATTGGCTTGTTAAGTCAGGGATACTTTCGCCCAGCTGGTGGAGCATGCCATACCACACCAGTCATCCTGTATATCCGCACACTTTCACCGTTGGCTACTCAAGCCCAATACCATTACTAAATCTCATCCTCTGTTCACGATGCGAACTTCATTCTGTAAGGTGGCGACTTCGCAACGGCGAGTCCAAGTACGTTCCGCTCGATCAGCGGATGGCCGTCATAATTTAACCACTCCGAGAGCGTAACACGGCGGACCATGGCGAAAGAATACATAAAAATTGAGGGAGTCACGCCTCCTGTCCGGACTTGTCTAACATGGACCGCGACTGCCCGGCGGGAACGGGTTCTCTACATAACTCTGCCACGACCGTTCCGCCACTCGAGAAGCTTGCGCGGAAGAATCAATGAACTTTAGAAGACGCCTGAGTACCGGCTTAACTAAGGAAGAACCTTTCCCTTACTAAAGACTTTCAGCGGAAAATGAGGAGAGTGGGGAAGCTGTGTGAAAGAGCGAGAGAGAAGCGGAAGGCGGGGGTGAGGCAAGTGTGCAAACTAGGGGGAGAAGACAAGGATCAGGCAGAGGAAGGGGGGAACTAAGGCGGACACTAAGGGGAAAGCTCTGCGCGCTGAGACAAGGGGGAGCAGGCAAAGTTAGGTTATCCCGTAAAAGTAGGACCGGGAAGTGAGGAGCATTCTTCGGATGTGTCTTCGATGTACTTTTTACTTTAGTGTATTAAATATAGCAACCCTTAAAACCAACAGGCCACTCGGCGAAATCTTCAACATTAAGAAGGGCTCCCAGAGCGATTTGAACTGGGCAGACTCTTCATCGGGGTCAAAAATGACTGCTGGCGGTTCCCCAGTTCGAAACTCCGTACATCCCGAGTGGCGCTGCTCCGGGCCATTACCGGGGCGTGGTGTCTCGCCAAACTCTGCGAGCGAGACTTCGAACATCTCATCAACGGGTGGACCCTTAAACACAAGCATTCCCAAAACCCCCGCTGCACGTAAGTGAGGGGGGCGCACGCGACACTCCCCCTTCTGGTTAGATGAATCCAAGGGGTCCCCAGTGACTGGTAGTCTCACTCTCCTCTCTTATCCCCCGCGTGCCCTTGGGGAGACCACCACGCAGTGGGGAAGGGAGGAGACGATTCTTACCAGTAGCTCGATTCAGGCAGGCGCACCCAGGCTCGGGGACGTGGGCCGGATGGAGGGATATACCCCAAATGGACACTACTTCCTCCTCTACGTCCGCTACTCGCAGGGGCCAGTTAGCACAACAATAAATATTGTATGATTTAAAAATGCAATTGAAATATTGGTAATCGTGACCGACTAACGAAACATGTTCAGGTTTTTAACCAGGGCAGGAAGGAAGTACCACTCCTCGGGGTAGTCCAAATCTTTTTTTTTTTTGCAAAGACAAAAAATCATCCAAACCGCGAGGTGTGGAATTTTGTATAGGATTTGAAGCCAAAATCTCAAGCAATTAATAAGGATAATACGGAGATTTCATGGTGCATCTTGAAACATAGCACCGTACCATTACTCAAGAATAGTAACCAATAAATAATGAGAGGTTAACCTTCAGTCAATGCTACAAACTGAAATAACTAAATGATCCCACTATTAATAGAAAAATTGTCCAACGATAACTAATATAGAATTTCCAAAGTTATATTAAGTTTTCAAAAAATTCTGTATACTGATTCCAGTTGAACGAGGTCTCTATTAAATACATTTTATAGGATAAGAATCAATAAAATTTGTTGGTTGTATATAGGAACCCTGTAGCTAAGACACGGAAAATAGCGTGTATACGTGACTGAAATGTGTCGTAAACCTATTTTAAGGTGGTCCGTCAAATAAGTCGTTCATTACGCTCAAAGCGATATTGATTCCGCCCTATAAGTTGTACGAGTTGATGATTCAAAGCTCTAAACAATTAAGCCAATTGAAGTTAGATTGTCCACCCCCCCCCCCCCCCCCCCCCCCCCCTGTATTATTCTTTATTATATCTTTTAATTCGTGATTTTTTGATTTAATAAACACGTAAGCTGGAGTACTCAACGAGACCATGAGACCATTACTGGTTATGCCTCCGGCCTACTCCATCTGAGTTTCTAACAGGGCTTTATGCATTGCACCTGCAGTGCTGCGGAGAGAACATCCATACAAAAAATGGTGAACAAGGCTCGTGAAAACACGCACCTGCTGCATAATACTGTCAACGAATCACACCAGCTCGGAAGGACAGATGCGCTCTCGTCGACCTGTCTGTCGACACGCCGCTAAAGTCTCCAGCTCACATTCATGGAACAATGCCTGGCTAGATACCCCAAGACCAGACCAATTCCACTATCACACATATGACAGAACTCACAACTGGTAGCAATCTTCCGCGCAAGTAATGGGTCACCTTGAACAGGATTCGACCAGGAGTCAGTCGTTTAAACAGCAATATGCACCAATGTGGGGGCTGCAACCATCTTCAGTCTGCCAATGTGGCTCTCCATAACAGACTACAGTCACATTCTCAATGAGTGCCCTACCTTTCGTCCACGGTGGGATATAGACCTCTCAACCCAACCAATCAACAGTGATGGCTCCACCAAATTCAAACATGAGATGTGCCTTTCATAAGCAGAAGAAGAAGAAGAACAATTCGCTTCAATCCAACCGCCCCTTGACTAACCTCATTATGTTCATTGTGATTAGAGAATAAGATATCAAAAAGGTAGAAAGAAAAAGGTGGGTAACACCTTTAAAACAGTAATCAAAGTTTATACATAAGGTATAAATTTAAATGAGTTTGAACACAAGGATTAAATTAATGTATAGCTTGCCATACCCTTGTTGCGCGGTTTAGGAAATATATTAGAAAATAAGATAGAGGTTAAATATCCCATTGTCTTTCATACTTCAGGGGGTCCAAGTTTCAAAATATATATTTTAAGAAACTAATATAGCAACTTGTTCCTCTTATCACAAGTATGCCAAAAAGTATAGTTTGTGATATGTACGACATTTTGATAAAGATTTGTAGGGTAAATTATGTCAAGGTCAATTAGGAATAATGGCAGTTTCATACAATTACCTTGTTACCATAGTAACGAAGCTTCAGACGCAGTTTTAGGTTTGGTGTTGGTCAGATGTTCCCCACCTACATTTTTAATTTTTTTTATATGTTCTTCTATGAATATTTACAAGTACAAAATCAGAAAAAATCATTCTTTTGCAATTTTATAAGTGCAAAGTTAGCCACTTAATTTTTACACTAAACAACCACTACTTGTCGTCTTATTTTCAATATTTGACTAGCTACATGTGGTATTGAAGTATGGATTGAAGACTGATAAACTGATAATATAGTAATATGGAATTGAAGAATAACAAACTAAATCTCTAAATTGAAGGTGATAGGGCAAAAGAATAACAAAATAAATATATTAATTGAATGTGAATCTACTGAAAAACAATAACTTTAGTACCTGTTAATAGAAAAAATAACAGCAAGTCTGTGGACAATATGCAATTCATGGATGAATTTATTGAGAGAATTTAGAAATGAGATAGAAAACTTAGCAAACACAATAATCAACCAAAATACAATTAGTTAATAATGTTAATAATAAAATAAAAGCTAGCAGCAGACGAATAATATGCACTAGAAAAGTGCATCGCTAAAAAGGAACTTACCAGTACTTTATTTAGAAAAATATATGCAGGTGAAATATACTTATTAACACCAAATACAGATTGGTTTTAAAAGTCGTAGACTAGGCCGTCTTTGTAGCAATATGACCTGCGGGAGTAACGAGGACATGATGTAATTGTTACAAAACACGTGAAGGACAACAAATAAAATTCACGGATTGTGTTCAGGCTCGCCAATTACCTTGAAGATAGACCCTAGGGTAAAGTCAGTGCAGTCGTCCAAATTCTTGTAGATGTACAGTCAACTGCCCTCATGCTATTTCATATCAACTTTGAGTGATTGAACTGTATTTTAAAATTAGACCATGTCCTTGCACTTGTGAGTTCAGTACTTACAGGCATATATCCAAACAATAACAATATGCTAAGTTTTTTTACTTCAATTTGGGACTTCCCTTGAAATATTATTAGTACTGGAGACCCCAACGCACCCATTTGTAAATCAATACCGTATTGCGATTTATTCCGTTAGGATAACAAAAGATATGAAAATTAATGTATACAAATTAAAGGCTAATCCACTAGATATTAATATTAATTTATATTTAATTCTGCAATACAATAGGGAACCCCATATCCATTTTATAATGCTTGATATTTCAAAACCTCATAGATTGGCACATTTTGAATTTAAGAACTGATTATAAGTTAAAAAAAATTATAATATGGTCCATAAGGTTTTCCACATGCAACGAGTTAAGTGATAAGTGCTCCACGTAGTTTATACCATATAGCACATAACAATTGTTTTGGAACCTATGACTACAAGTCTGCCAATGTGCGTAACAATAGAAATGTCAAAAGCGGGCCACGGAGCGATCGCTAATATGACTGAACCGACCAGCCGATTCCTTGTGATATTGCAAAGACTCGACTCCTTAAAAGTACTAGGTTAAATTATCCCTATAATATTCATCGCGAGACAGATTTCCCTGTGGTACTAAATAATAATTATAAATGTTTCTCCAAAGAAAAGTTCATGTTTAAAGTGTTGCATGTCAGTAACAAAATGACAATTATACTACGATAACGAATCTAAGTAGTTTGAGCGTGCTCTTTTAAACTCGTCCCACACCCTAAATGCGTTGTTATGTACCGAACCGGGGGCATACCACATTTTTCATGAATGAATTTGAAGAATTCCATGGTCGAAGAACTAGCTACTTGGAGATTTTAACTTCCACTTGACCAGTCGTTAAAGCTTCAAGTGGTCCAGTTTAGTGCAATTTTCACATCCATTGGGTTTCGGCAACTTGTTCAGTTCCAACTCATAGCTTGGGCCTACCCCAGATGAATGCTTTAGGTAGAAGGGATTTATCCCATTTTCTATTCTAATCATCTCATAATAAATTGTCTTCTTTATAAAAAAAAAGGGAGCAACACTTCACGCAATTCGAAAGACATTAATCACTAAGGTTTTTGCTACATATCTTGTCATGAGAATAGAAACATTTCTCATGCAGGGTCTCACAAATGTCTCGGAGATGTCATGGTGCTCATTGTCCTGTTAAGAAATGAAAGACGATGGCTAAACACCCCAGTCAGATGCTGGTTATCACAAGTATATCGATGCCTAAACGGGTAGCTGGCATATCATTGCCTTAGAAGACTCTCATATTATGCCAGCGGTTTTGATGACTTAATTCTAGGAACCGTGTATGGAAGGTAAATGATTTGCCTAATGCAAATTCAAAACATCTCCTCGACTGTGACTCACCTGTAGATCTTTCAAATAGTTTCTGTAATTATTTTCTTCGCAGGCATGAACTTGACGTGATTGCTTCCACCATACTAACCCTATCACATGTTCCATACCATTTTGGTCCTCTTTACGCTTTAACTGATTTTCACAGATTACGGAAGAATGATCTGCGGATATAGTTTTGACCTTCCCAAAAGCTGTTCCTTTGATCCGAATGTCCACATGGCTGGTTAAGCAACACCTTCGGATCTTCCGTACCCTTGCCAACTAAAAAAAAAAAATTTTCCTAACACCTCCCTTTTCCTCAGGTATGTTACACCCTGGATTCGCCATTCCATCATTCCTCCAATTTTGAAGAAACCCCCCTTTGACAAAAAACAATTTGGCCATTTACCGACTATTTCCAATTACCCTTTGTGGGTAAGCTGCTTAAAACGGTGTCTTAACTCAGGCATCAACTTACAACAATGCGATGTTTGCCTGACATTTTCAGTCAACTTAAGGGCAATCTCACCTGTGTCCAAAATGATACCCTGAGGGTAATTGATAACTAGAGTCGTTTCTCCCTTCTGATGTTAGAACCTCTTTGGAACGGCTAGTAGTGACTTTGCTGCTCGGTAATGCTCAAAATTTATTCGGACATACTTGAGGGTAGAATCTGTTTTTGGTCCCTACCGTTTCATATTATAATCGTAAGTTGGCTAGATTTTACAATCACCCTCATCTCAAGCTCTCTCTCATCTCTAAGCTTGCCATATTCAGATCTAACACTCTTTTCCACACTCCCATGGGGATACTCTTGGTCTTTATTGAAATTAACCGAATGTGTTATTGATCTTCATTTCTGCATCGATACTAAATTTGACTGAAGCTCAATCATGTCGCGTTCCTCTCCCCTCACCATTACATTTAATACACATCTTACCTTCATTTAGTGAAGAGGAATTTTCCCCCCCCCCCTTCGTTTCGTAACTTGGTTGTTATTTTCCCCTCACCATGACTATGGGTGACCATCACCAATAAATCCGTTATGTAACCTGGCAGCCTGCATAATCTAAATCGTATTCGTAAATATCTAAATACTGAAATTTCACAACATTGCCGCACTCTCTTTGATTGAGACTGCACTCCTTCCTGTTTGATAAGAAACGTAGTCTGATTTCCGTCAAAACGAATCTGCTCGTCTTATTTTCATGCAACCCAGTCGGCACTCACATTCCTTTCATTTTTCCTCTTTTCCCTCCGCTTTTTTGCCGATTCACCCAAAGATAAATTTTTCCTTCAGATTTTTAAAGTTGTGCAGTTCAAATCTCCTGATACCCGTCTTCATATGTTCAGCCTCGTACTCATTAGGCCACTTACACACTTCGCTGGGACTCAGCAATCTCCTTTGATATTCCCTCATTCCAAAAAGAAAGCTGGTGATTGTGCCTTTCTTTGGCTGGGCCTCGCCCGCGAAACGAGTTACCTACCAACATCCGTGGTCTTGAAAGCATTTCTTGCCTTTCAAGTCTTTTCAAGTAACATCTGTTTCCAGCTTTTTGGTCTTTCTTGCCTTCTGCCTTTTCTTTCTGTCAGCGCTTGCTTACTCTTTGTAAAAGGCACTATACAACTCTCATTATTATTATTCATGTTACTAATATTGTTGTAATTTTATGAGCTTGGTCAAACTTCCAGCGCTAGATATGCAATAGGTGCATTATTTTATTTTTTTAAACAATTGCTAACATTTCCCAACCATCGCGAGAGATTTGTCATATTTCTCTACTACCACACATATTCCGCAAACGGGACTGACTTCAAGTTTTACAGTACCAGTTTTCATTTAGTTTATTTTGATTTTTACATATTAAAGTTAAAATTAATTTTGATACTATCATGACTATTGTTGAGACTAGTTCTAGAAATCCTATGAAAGAGACCTTGGCTGGCTAGGTTCTAATGAGCATCGATCTCTTTTTATTTCGTACACAAACATATTACTAGTCCCAAATGTTTCCTGACAACATCTACGGTTTACCACGCTTTTATCTCAGGGTTAATGATATCACTTCAAGGTCCGGGGTTGCAGAACGGATGTCTTTGTACTTTACGTAGCAATTACAATAATGCACAGTGCAGGAGTTTCACACACTTCAACATGGTCGTGTATAGTTGTTATTGCTGTTGTTAATAATTCTCTGGACTTTGATGCTTGGTTTCGTTCTGGACACTTCGGCTCTGGGCTGTTGTGGCATATTGGTTCCTTCAGGGTATAAAAATGTTCGCCCCTCATTAGTTATGATTACCATTGCGCATTAACTATTAAACTATCTAACCTTATTTCACTGGTCTTTAACTCGTCCCTCACCCTACTAAACCGGCAAAGGCTATAAGGATAATAAGAGTCCCTGATCAAATTCAATTAAAGTATGCCAAGGTTTGTTTTTCCTTGTTGAAGATAAAGAAATCCCTTTTTTTGCAGGTGTCTATCAATGAAGAAACTTTATAGGAAAAGAGCACGCGCATTAATCAATGACTGACCTTGAACTTTGTTGTGGCAACAAATTACGTTATAGAGCTTGTAGCTGAGACGATTTGTAAATACACCTCTCATCACATCCTATCCTACGGAATTTGTTTAAATTATTGTAAATTTTATCTTTTGACTTTAGACAAATTAAAGTCAGAAGCTAATCCAGCTGCGCCTTTGTCCTGCGCTGTTCTTTGAAACGTAGCTCCTATGTTGGACGCTTCGTTCAACGCTCTGAAAATGTGTGATTTATCCGTAATTTGTAATACTTGCAACGATTTTTTAATCTGAGTAGGGAAGAATTAATACCAGGGGATCATCAGGTTCGCCCAGATTTTGCAAAACCGGAAACGTTTTATCGTTTTTTGTGGATTTGAGCACTTTGATGTCTAAACTGTGATACTACGGTAATACAGGGTCATCATGTGATAACTATTCTCCAGTAGAATGCTACTGACAACACCATTCAGTCCTGGTAGGAAAGTGATTAATCTACTCAAATTCAGGACTGCGTTTAATTCTAATTCAACGTGGATGAAGCTTGATAACTGCATTTGAATGAGCTACTGCTAATACACTGGCAAAACTTAACTTGCTCAATAAGTCTGGTACAAAACAGAAAATAGTATCTATTCAAGTAATTGTCAAAGCAGAGTGGGAGGCCTAAACGCAAGCGCATCAGGAAACGTGGTACCCGTGGTTTCAAACAGATAAATTAGGACACATTGGAAGTTAGAATTATGATCGGTTTCATACTACATCACATCGTAACTCATTGACCCACCAATTTTACCACCTAGTCAATTGCCATTGATCACAATAGTTAACGTTCACATCTGGAAAACGCTAGGTCAATATGCAACAACCAACCAACTGTGCCATACGATTAGTCTAGAAGAAGATGGTGATATACTGGTCCTAACGGAAAAATGGACAAAAATGATGATCATGTACATTGGTGAAAGCTCCCACCGGATATGATTTATTAAATTCCTCGAAACATGTTCAAGAAATGTGGTGTGTATACTCCTACAAAAGCACCGTTCAGTAAGGCCTACCGAGTCTAGACCTATCACATTTGAACATGTTTGTGTGGTGGGTAAATGAGGAGTTTGTTTAGTTGCCATTTACAGCCCCCTCGCCCTCGAAAGAAAATGGTTTCACGACTGGACAGGTAGACTTAATGAATGTTGAAGATATTCATGGAGGACCTGTCCAAACAGAGCGTAAGTCTTTGTTGACTGGTGATTTTAATGTCCATTTGACGAGCCGGAAAAAATCTGAAGTGAAACAGTTCGTGTCAATTGTGGAAAGGCGGGATTCGTTCAACATATTAAAGACCCTACGCACAAAGCTGGTCAACAATTGACATGACAGTGACAGTGATGAGGATGATTTTGATTCTGCTCTTTTGTAGCTGATAAACTATGTCAGTATCACTATTTAATTATACTACTCTCCAAAGAAAGAAGCCCCAGCCACTGATGATAGAACAGGTTTCACGAAACTATAAGAAACTTAACGTTCAGAATTTTGTTGAAGATCTTCAAAAGGATCTTGTTAACGGGATGCCAACTAGAAATGATTACCTGTAATGATAATCTATTTTTGAAGTACACTCAAAATACAATTGACAGTATGTCCTTATCACTTAAGGTGCGCTCTATAAGACCAGGAATGCCATGGTATAACAATGATATCCACGAAGCCCGCCGCATACGCATAAAAAAGCGCTTAGAAAAAGTGGAAAAAGAGCAAACTTAATGCTGATAAAGACCATTATTTTGAGCAAAAAGCACTTGTTCATAGGTTGATAATAAATGCAAAACGTGATTTTCTCATGACAACGATTGTTCTCTGCTAGTAGTAAGGACAATTCAAGATATTGACTTCACTGTTAAATACTGGTAAGGAACGTACTTACCAAGAATATGATTGTGCTTCTACCCTCTTCCAACAGATTGCATTCTGTGTGGAGATGAGAATAAAGAAAAATACGGGATACTTTGGACACTGATGTAAATAATCATGGCGATAGTGGTCAGATGATTTAATAACGTTTTAGTGATAAACGTGGATGTTAATGAGGAGACTAATTTTCCGGCAAGGTCGAAGTTGGGAACATTCTGAATTTCCAGTACCTTGTCAGGAATGGTGAATGTTGTGATTCTAAAAGCTGGCTAATAAATCGTGCTTGCTTGATGAGATACCAACTTGGCTTCTCAGGGAAAATTCAAGCCTATTTATTCCAGTCCTGGCTGCGATCATTTAATGCATCTTTTTCGGCAGGTAAATTTCCAGAGTCGTTAAAAGAGCCATTCTCTCTCCAAATTGAAGAAAGAAGCAAACACTAGACCCAAATATACTTAAAAACTAGCGTCCTGTATCGAACATAAAGGTTTTGGCTAAACTTGTGGAAATGGCTGCAAGCAAGCGTTTTTACCGACCACATTATAATAACAATCTAAGGCGAGAAATTCCAATCTGCTTACAAACCAGCTCATTCAACTGAGACTGCGATTACTCGTGTAAAAATGACTTTCGACGCCATTGATCACAACGTGCTGTTCTTCTGTAGTCATGCTCGACCTTGCGGCGGCATTTGAACCATAGACACTCAATTTTCATTCATCGACACTTCACAAGGACCATTTCATATTTCAGGAAGCTTTGAATTGGTTTGACCTCTTAATCTACGGAACCGACTCAATGCGTTTGCATATCTGGTACATTTTCGGACACTCATCAATGGAATATGGTTTCCCGCAGGGATCCCTACTTGGACCTATCGGATACAGTGCTTACACACAACCACTTGGCAATATACTTCGTTCTAATGACGTCAGATATCATATATATGCTGATGATACTCCAAATACTGGTGACATTTGATCTTAGGAAAGATGGTGACATGTGAGAGAGGCTATGAACGGTTACAAACTTGTGTTGGACAAGTTATAAGCAATGGATGACATCAAATAAATTGCAACTCAATGAATCCGAGAGACCGAGTTTTGTAGCGACTTAGTTTTCAGTTTGCTTCTCGTCTTCCAGAAATTACATTGACTCTTGGTGATGTCCTAATAACTCCAACAAAATCTGTGCGCAATTGGGTGGCATTTGATCTCAACGGAATATGAAAGACATATATCTTCCATTTCGTCAAATGGTGTCAGTTTTCATCTCCGGAATCTCTGCGCATTAGGACGGTTTTATGAATCAAGAGACCATGCAAAATAGCTGTGCAACGCTCATCCTTCTCTCGGATGATTAGGGTTAATGCGTTGTTACGGCGCCAGAACGGATATAATCGTTTACAAGGCTTCCGAACGAGCGCCCGTCTGGTTTTCTAGATACCGTGACATCTAGCGCTCACGTGTTACGTCGCCCCATTGGCTACCTGTACGCCAAACGTATAACCTTTAAATCCTTGTTATTGTGTTCAAGTGCATCAACTCCATGGCCATTTCATATCTTCAGGAACTGATTTCTTTTAAATCATCTGTTTATGCCATTCGCTCATCATATGACAAAACTTCTCCACGTCCCCAAAACCAAATCCACTCACTGGTGATCGTGCATTTTACGTTCTGCTCCACGACTCTGGAATTCCATTACAAAAATCGATCCGGAAGCTGATTAAACATTGCAAATTTCCAAGAAAAAACTTAAAACGTATTGTTGTTATGATGTTTTGCATGTTTATTGACAATGTGCAATTGCAGTGTCTGCATTTAATGGTGGTGTGTTAATATTTGTACGTGATGTCTATGTCATTCGTAATATCAGGATATGTTATTGTTTTATTATGTATTTTGAGTTTTGGTAAGCGCTGCGGTCTTTGTGGGGCCGCTAATAAATGTTTGGTTGTTTTGTGTGGTTCTTATGTAAATTGTCTGACAAAAGTATCTTAAATATATTTGATACCCATATGGTATATACTGTAAATGATGTTTGATGTTGTGGTGTCGATGGTTTGACGTTTAGATAAATAAAAAAGGATGTGAAAGGTACCTGCAGACTTCAATCTTCCAATGAGAATGGTGTTAATCGTCTGACGTATACACTGAAACATTTCATCTGATTGGAGCTCAACGACGACCAATACAAATAGATTGAAAAAAAGTTTCAATAGTCTACTAAACCGTATATGGTTTGTGGTCTGTAATTAATTTACTAGGCGCCAATCCATAGCAGACACATAATTAGTATAATTAATCATTTTAATGATGATACAATGTCAAAATTGGCTTCCATATTTTTTTTAGTCTTTAAACCGTAAGAGCCACAGGAATTTCCAGAAAGAGCGCCCCCACTTTTTTTTTCAGAACCCGGTCCTTTAAAAGCTGTTAAAGATAGATACATTAGATGGAGGTGTTAGTATTTTTAATCGTGCACGTTGATATATTCAAGAATGCCTTCCTTATAGTGGCGATTGTGACAAAGCAAGTTGAAAAAACTTGTTTGTTGTATTCATTCTACTTCTAAACTTTCTGAAACTTTCTCGAGTAGGTGCTGTACATCAATTGTACGTCCAATGTACATCAGGGAACGTATCCCTCAGATAATATCTGTGTCCCTAAAAGTTATCCTTTATTTGAATATTCAACTACTCTTACTAAAGGCAAGTTTGGCATTACTTAAAGGCACTCTTCCTAAAGAACGCACGACAGGGCAAATTACATCCAATAAATTATAACCTTTGCAGATTAACCCTGTACCCAGTCCTTATACCGCTTGAGTACGGATTACTTCTTTACTCTAGTACTAAGGATTTGAATGTTGGTTAATTAGGGGTTCAATAGCCACAACACACAAAAACGTTTATTTTTTTTATTTTTTTTATTTTTTGCTTTTTTTAAGTTTTTTATTTTTTTCTTTTTTCAAAATTTAAATAATATCAATTCGGCCGAATTGCATAATTTTGACCCCGCTCAGTGTTCGTCACGATAACAGGCATAAACGCTGTTTGAATACTATTACGTAATCGCTGTATGACGCAATCGAGTCGCAGTTTTGTTACGTACGAGGTAAGCATGAACGCGATTTGATGAATATTATCTTTAAAGTGACAGGAGGAGATAATTTTAGGATACGAATTTATCTCAAATTGTACTGGATCCGTTGTAGATCTGAAAGTTGATTATTTAGAGAATAATAGGCGACACCTTAAGAATCCCTTACCCAACAAAGCATTTTTGGTTTTGGCCCGCGCCACGAAGCTTCACCTTTTTAAAACAGCTGCGGCGGCGCTGCGAAGCTTCACCTTTTTAAAAAGCGAGCTGCGGAGGCGCCGTGAAGCTCAACCTGTCAAGAAAACCGCGATGCGCCGTAAGAAGCGGGCAAGCTCTACAGAGGTGACTCCGGAGGACCTCGTCAAAAAGGTAAACAAACAGCGGTAGCCAATAATTCGAATAATAATAATAATGGAGATTCGACATAATTAATAATAATAAACCGTATCACAGTGAACATACGAGTTAGTAGATAGTTTTTAATTTTGGTACATTTTGTGATCAGATATCCTTTATTTTGGGTGCTTTTGAATGTTTGTGCACATTAAGGTCATAAGGTCAAATAAATAACTGAAATAGGTGTATTTGGTACGATCGCTTTTATTTTAATTGCAAGTGCAAACAATCATTATTGCACTGTATAAGTCTTATTATTATTATTATTGTTTGCAACGAGAGTGACGTCATCCCTGAGTCACCTATATCGCATGCAGCCGTGGCAGCGGCTGCGGCGGCGCAATGCTCTACCGTTCCAACCATTGATAACATCCCATTCCCATCTTGCCAATATGTCAAGATATTCATTTATTTTGGTGCATTTTGTGAACACATTAAGTCATAATGTAACAAATGTCAAACCTGAAAATAGTTTTAATTGTTACGATCTGCATTTTTTTTCTCAATTTGCAAGTGCAAACATTCATTACTTGCGCTTTTTAAGTCTTCATTGTATTATTATTGTTTTCAGCGAGAGTGACGTCATCCCGGAGTCAAATATATCGATGCAGCCGTGGCAGCGGCGGGCGGCCGCCAAATGCCCTCTACCGTTCCCACCATTGATAGCATCACATTGTCCCATCATGCCAATATGTAACGCCATTCCTCATGTAACATGTAATGGGCATTCCCATCATGCACTTTTCAGAAAGTGGAGTCATCCCTGAGTTCGCCTATTTATCGATGCAGACCGTGGCAGCGGCGGCGCGCGATGCTTATTACCGTTCCATTAGACTTATGTAACCATGACAGTATCCCATTTTCATCATGTATAATGGCATGCGCGATCAGTGATAGTATCCATCATGCCACTAGTAATCTGCAATTACGCTCTTCCCATAAACACTTTTCAAGGAAATGACGTTATCTCGGAGTCACCTATATCGAGCAGCAGTGGCAGCGGCGGCGGCGGCGCGATGCTCTACCGTTCCCATCATGCAAGCTCATTGCCTAGTGGTTAAAAGTTTGGTATCAGACGAAAGCTACTCTTTTACCCTGTGCATCCTTAGGGCCTTAAGGATGTTGGTTTGGATGTTCTGACGAGAAAATATGCCCCATTTGGTGGACCAAATTAATTTTACAGAGACTCTTTGGGAATTACAAAATCACGTTTTTAGCTCTCATGTCAAAACGGTTGAATTATCGGCGCTAAACATTACAGATGACGTTTTGGTATGAAGGCCATTCTATCAAGATGGAAAAACTTAATTAGACTTAAATCGGGTCATCCTCCGTTAAGATATTCAAGGAAAAATGACGTTCATCCAGGAGTCACCTAATCGAGGCAGCCGTGGCAAGCGGCGGCGGCGGCGACGTGATGCTCTACCGTTCCCATCCTGCACTTTATGTTAACCATGACGAGTATCCCATGTTCCCCCATCATTATTTTATTAACATGTGTTTAAATAATTACTAGTAACAGTATTTTTCTCAACAAGCAAGGGTGAAGAGTAGTCGTATTTAAAGGATTTCTATGTTAAACAAAAGTTAAAAATTCCACCACAACACCATGCCTCTTTACTAATATTTTTAAGGCATTTCTATACCACGTACTCTATCATACAAAACAAACTAGGTTTTGAAGATAAGGACGTTCTTTTAAAGGGGGATGGCCTAATTTAAGTATTATCTTCTTAAAACGCAATTTTGTGATATGAAACACAGGACTCTATAATTAAATGTCAACTTATTAAACGAGGGTGAGTTAGGTAGGAGTCGTTCGTTAAAGGGGAAGTTGTCCGATTTAGTATACTTCTTATCACAATTGATGACGAAATAGACTCTTATCATTTAAACATTGTCGTGTTGATCTTTTTGAATCATTTAGTAAACATACGCATCCATTTAAACATGTCAACAAACAGGGTGAAGATGAATCGTTCTTAAAGGGGAAGGAAGATCAGAGTAAGTATAATAACTTTTAAACGCAATTGATGACGGAACCAAACTCTTATCATTTAAGATGTTTTCTTAAATAACTATATTCTCAATAACTAATATTCTCAAATGGAGGACATGTTTCGCTCAAACGTCCAAATCAACCAAACCATGACATATTCCCCATTTACCCCCATCAAGATTATTAACATGTGTTTAAAATAACTACTAGTAACATATTTTCTAATAAACAAGGGTGAAGATAAGTCGTTCTTTAAATGATTATCACCGTAAACAAACATTAAGAACTCCACACAAGACCAAGTTTTGATCTTTTTCACACATACTCTATTATTTAACATGTCAACAACAACTAGGAGTTTGAATATGAGTTGTTCTTTAAAGGAGTGGCACAAACAAAGGGGTGGCCCGCGATTTTAGTATTTACAGTAGCTTGGCACATGAACTGAACACAGAGTTTATTCATTGACACTCAAAAAATAAGGGTGAAGATGGTCGTTCTTTAAAGGGAGGTCTGAGTTAAGTAATAATAATAGCGGGATTGATATTGCGCTTTTTACCGGAGGGGTTCAAAGCGCCCGGCCATTATCATTACGCTGCCATCAGGAAATCGTCAGAGTCATGTCGCTTCATTAAGGTTAGCGCCAGGCCAACTAGCGCATCTATCAGCACTTAGATGGTGTATCCCTCTAACAGCTCCCATTGGCACAACACAATTGGTCGCAGTGGGACTCGACCACGGGACCTTCAGATCACGAGCCGGTCGTCGTAATCCACTGGACCACTGTGCCCTCGTATATAAATCTTCTTAACGCGATTGATGATTTGCATTTTTTTTGTCTAAATTCCTAAACAAAGAAGGGTGAAGATGGATCGTTGTTTAAAGATTTCCTTCTTATATAAAGCCATGTTTAATAAAAATGCAAACCAATTAAAAGAAGACACAACCTCTTTGATATTTGTAATCATCAAAATCATTAAAACTAATACAGACTCTACTCATTAACATGTTTTCTCAATAACACATATTAACCTTTCTTAAAACACACAAGGGTGAAGATGAGTCGTTATGTAAAACTAAACTCTTAACATTCACCGTTTGTATTTTTTCTCAATTCTAAAAAAAAGGTGCATGAAGTTGAGTCGTTTTTCTTTAAAGTCATCCTTCTTAATGTAAATCCTATTGTTTTTTACATGTAAGAGCAAACTCAAAAACCTATGTTTTAATTAAGAGAAGACACAAGCTCTTGATATTTTAAATGATTGTCCTTCTTAACGCAAGAAACGAAGGCAAGACTCTAATCATCTACATGTTTCTAAATAACATAGTTTCTCAACAAACAAGGATGTTGAAGATGATTTGGTCTTAAAGGAGGGATGTGGCCCTATTTAAGATTATACAATCTCTAATCTGGATTGAATTGCCTGCACCCTAAAACCCCATCGTAAGTTTCCGCAGTTATATTTCAAAAGTCAATCGTTTAGAGAGTACTGTGTAAAATTAATATTGATCGTCATAAAGGGAGAGACTTTTTCGCTCATTAACTCCAACCCAAACACCTTTAGCGTTAAGATGTCACAGGGTACATGAGAAAAAACCATTATTCATTAACAAATTTTTTTAAAATAAAACAATATTTATCAACGAACAGGGTGAAGGGTGAGTCGTTTCTTAAGGAAAGTCTGATTTAAGTATTATAAACTTCTTAACGGCCAATTAATGACGAACACAAACTCGTATCATTTGCCTTCCAAAATCAAACAATAAGTCAATTTATCAGTTATCCTCCTAAACGCAATGGACGAAAACACAATCTAGACCATTTAACATATTTTCTCAAGAAAACTAGGGTGAATGAAATAATTCGTTCTTAAAGGGGTGGCCCGATGTAAGCATTTATTCTAACACAATGAACGAACACAACTCATTCATTAAATGTAACAAAACAAGGTGAAGTGAGGCCCGATTTAAGATAATAACATAAAGGTGTAATCAAACAGGGTGAACATGTGTCGTTTTTAAAGGGGAAGGTCCGAGTTAAGTATAAAAATTTTAAAATTTTAACGTAATGGATTTAAAAAACATGTCATATTCATTATTCATTTACCATGTTTTCGAAATAACATATGTTCTCAACCAAAAAATACGTAATAACGTGTTTTCTAATGTAAGACGACCAAACAACATATTTGCTCAACCAACCAGGGCGAAGATGTGTCGTTCTTAACATCTTAACTCTTAACATTTAACATGTTTGTAAACGTAATTAATGTGTTTTCTACGTAAACAAACATTTAAATTGCCCCACAACACCCATGCCCTGATCTTTTAATCATTCTAAACAATAAGTCAATTAAAATCAGTTATCCTTAATGCAATTGACGAAAACAAACTCTAATCGTTTTTTAAAAGGTTTTCTTAAAGTTTCTCAACAAAAACTAGGGTGATGAAGATGATTCGTTCGTAAAGGGGGTGGCCCGATTAAGTATTTACCCCTGCGTAACGCAATGAACGAACACAGGCTCTATAATAATAATAATATTTTATTTGACTGTACTAATTAAAAGGAATGAGGCCAAAATAGTAACTCAGGAAAGAAATTTGGGCTACACAGCCCAAAAACAATGATGGGATTTCTTCCCGTGAAAAAGAAGATATAATCATGCATAAACCAAATTATAGTAAAATACATTTGCAGATGATTTTACATCGTCAACCAAACAAGGGTGAATTGAAAGATGATTCGTTCATTAAAGGGGAAGGCCCACCAAGTTAAGTATATAAAATGTTAATCTTGATTTGAATTGCTTTCACCAAAATTTCTCACAAAGGAGTACATTTTCGCTCACAACTTCCAAATTAAAAGAATAAGTAAATTTCTAATCAGTTTATCCTTCTTAAAGCAACCCCAACCTAATAAAACCCCATCTGTAAATTATCATTCTTAACGCAATGAACGAAAACACAGAATCATCATTTAACATGTCAACAAACAAGGGGAAGATGAATCGTTCTTTAAAGGGGAAGGCCCGATTTGAAGTTATAAAATTGTAAGCTTCATTGAATTGCTTTCACCCTAGATTTTCTCAAATGGGGTACATTTTCGCTCATTAACTTCCAAATCAAACAATAGGTCAATTCTAATCAGTTTATCTCTTTAACGCAATTGAGGAAAACAAACTTAGTCATTGAATGTGTTTTCTAAAGAACCTATTTTCTCAACAAACTAGGGGGTGGAGATTGGTAGTCGTTCTTTAAAGGGGTGGCTAGGTTTAAGAATTATCATTTAAGCAAGGCCCATCGAACACACAAACTATCATACGTACACAAAACTCTTATTCTAAGATGGTTAACTCTAAAAACATTATGACTATCATTTGCTTAGAATATATTCAATATAACCGGTGAGTTGAATGTTACTGACTTTTGAGGCTGAGCGTCCGTGTTTGGATACGAGGGGAAAAAGTATTTGTACTCCTCAGTTCTGTATACATGAAGGGCGAGATTATGGATTGAGTCACATATTCTGCCGCCTCTCCCAACTAATCAAGACGCTGTCCAAAACTTTTCATGAGGTGGCCCGATGGGTTGAATCTATCTAATTAAACATATTTTGAAACAACAAGGGTGACGATTGTCGGTCTTTTAAAGGAATTTTCCACCGTATAAAACAAACATTAAACCAACACAAGAACATGCTCTGTGACTTTAGATCATTTCTATAGTAGAGTCAACCCATCGTGTCCACCTCTAGTCTTTCCTGAAGGTATGGGCATTGATGAGGGGAGTGCAGTGGGGGAAATTATAAATTCCACGCTAAATTATTTTGAAACGCCTTGTCCAATAGCAGTGAAAATCCATATTCTTATGCTGTTTTTTGATGAATTTAACGCATTCAAGTCAACATAAGCGCATTCATACCTACATTAACTCTCAAAGTACCTCCTTACTAATCGTCTTTGCTTCAAGTGGTTATTCCATATAACAGGTGAGTTAAATTTTCTCAATTTTTGATTGCCTGTGTTTTGGATACAAAGGAACAACAAAAGTATTTGCACTCTCTTTGTAATAGTGATGTCAACATGAAAGGTAAGATTATCTTAGTTCGTTCATGAAACAGGTGAATCAGCCCATATTTTCCTTTTTCTGCCTCTCCTCTCCCAACTAATCGCCTCTGGTCCAAAACTTTTCCTCTGGTGACCTATGGTTTGAAGATCACTATATACTACTCCCTCATTTAACATGTAAACAAACAACTAGGGTGACGGAAGATGAGTCATTCTTTAAAGGGGTGGCCCGATTTAAAAAACCCCCCAAAAACAAACTTAAGTGACAGGGGGGGTTCCTAGGACCCCCCAAAATTTGTTTTTTTGCGCTGGCCGCTATTTTTAACATATGTTTTCAAAACTATGTTTCTCAAATGGAGTACACTTTTCTCTCATAACTTCCACATCAAACACCCTTTAAGGAGGGGTATGGCTGAGCAGTGAACTTGAAGTGATTTTTCTTAATTTTCCTAAATAGTGGTATATACATAGTTTACACATATCTTGTAGTAGCCCATGTCAACAAAGTTTTAAAATTCATTTTCAATTTTTTGCTCTGGGTTGCCATGGTAACCAGTAAGGCCTCTGTTGGCTAACCACTAAAACGAACGTAACTAAATAACTAAACAAGCTACTGGGACGAAACTTGAGTGGCATTTGCACGGGGTTAATACGCAGTGACCCATGAAAGCCGGATTTTTGATACCGTTCCCATGCAACCGTCAATCGACCAATCACATACTTTTCCATGGCGTAATTTTGAATTTGGAACACAATTTTTGAGAAATAGGCCTTCATGGTTTTCAACTAGCCCTATATGTGCTCAATCTGTGTGCCAAATTTCATGTGTGCATAGCATGTGAGCGTTCTCTAGTTAGGTTTCTTTTCGTTTTGGTTGTTTGCGTATTTTTTACCGGAACGATTTATAGCACCTCAAAACATTAGACCAATTGATGGCGCTTTTGACTGTGAAATATGGATTTTGTTTTGTAAAATTTCAATTCTACTGAATTTCCATAATTATTAATGAAAAATCATCATGATTAAATTCCATTGTTTTCTGTAATTAATTTTTAAAATAATTTTCTTTTCTTAAATATCGCAGGGTGAAGAAAACAATAAAAATACATACCAATTCCTATACCAAGGACTAATTACTTTAAATTATGACAAAATAATATAGTATTTTTTAACTTTGGATTAGCCCAATAATGCGTTGAAATGGTCGTCAGGCGGTGCGGCCAAGCCCATTCATATAGCAATTCACCAAAAAAATGTCAAAGAAATTAGAAGCAATACGGAGTGCAAACCCAACCAATTTGGGTGCTTTTGATTGAGTCGGTCATGGGTGTCCCATGACCCATACAACTTCGTCCTCGTTCGTTTTAATACAAAACAACTCAGAATAACCCCTCCAGTGGAGTTGATTCTTCAACTCCACGGTTTTGGAAAAAGAAATTATTCCTTGACAACATATAAAAAATCAGAGTTTTTTTTTCGTCAAGATTTCGCTTTTACTGTTAAACAATGGCGACGTCTGAAATTGGGGATTTTCCTTGGCCGCCCTCCCCCTGAATGGCGTAAAATAAAGAATATCTTTTAAAATATCTTCAATATACCCATTTAAATTTTTCACATGATAAAGTAATAAATAGACATGCGTTTTTGGCAAATTTTCGCATACACTGCTTACTTTGATCAGCCCTAATCTCGGGAACCGAAGTCCGAAATTGCCGATCGAATAAAAACCATTTTGTAGATTACAATCAACACAAATTTTAAAAAAAGAAAAAACCTAAAAAATTAAAAAAAGGAACAATTATTTACCAAATGCAGACCCCATACCCCCCCCCCCTTTAACCCTAAGCATTCTACATGGGTACATCACTTTATTAACATGTTTTTTAAATAACTCCCAGTAACATATCTTCACCTTCTTAAACGCACTTGATGACGAACACAACTCTTATCATTTAACATGTTTCTATACATATTTTATCCAACCAAAATAATAACGTCATTTAACGGTTTTCTACACATGAACTGTAAGCCAACTCACATATTTTAGAACACCAACAAGGGTGGAAGATGTGGGCGTTCTTTAAATGCAACTCTTAACATTTAACTGTTTTCGTTGATAAGTTAGTCGAAAACTTCGCGCCGCCACCTGTGCCAGCGGCTGCAACCTAAGCTTCAAAATTAGACCCAAACCCGATTTCACGAACAGTATAAGGCTTCGCGGAGCGCCGCCCGACTAGACCACGAAACCCACAAACGCCGATCTGCGCTGCAAACCGAGCTTGAAATTAGAGGCAGGCAACTAACTTAGTGTTATTTAGTGTTTACTTATTAATTCCATATATTTACTTATTAACTTAGTTATTATTATTATTTAGTTCTAGACTGTATTCTAAAGCGCAATTAACATGTTTCTAAATACGTTATTCTCGCAGCAAACTACATATTTTCTCAACCACTAAGGGTGAAGTTCTGTCATTCTTTATATACAATCCTTAACATTTAACATGTTTCGTTGGTTAGTTAGTTTCTAAAACTTCGCTACGCCGCCGCCCGCCA
Source organism: Ophioderma brevispina (assembly GCA_023653785.1). Lineage (NCBI taxonomy): Eukaryota > Metazoa > Echinodermata > Ophiuroidea > Amphilepidida > Ophiodermatidae > Ophioderma > Ophioderma brevispina. Next base: position 122,890 of record JAMKCH010024102.1, on the reverse strand, counting down.
GCGGCTCTGGCAACCTGACTTTCAAAATTACACCTACCCCCGATTTCACCAACATAAAGGCTTCGCGGCGCCGCCGCTGCCACTGGCTGCAACCCGGGCCTTGAAATTCGATGCAGCCCAAATAATATTGTATTTATTTATATATTTATTTATAAATTTATATGTATTTATATATTTAATATTTATACTTTATGTATTTATATATTTATTTATACATTTATTTATTTATCTTATTTATTTCTAAAACGTCGATCGCGACGGCCGCGCCTGCCAGCGGCTGCACCCATAGCTTCACATTTAGACCCAACCCGAGTTTCAGCACCACATTAAGTGACAGGAGGAATTTTTTTGAGGAGACTAATTTCTCTCCACGTTTCGAATGCTTATTGAGGTTCTTCAAACAAGTATACAAGGAGAACGGGCGCAAACCTTGTTTTTGAACTTGCCTGCTATGTAATAGTTCCCCATAAAACCCTGCTTGGACTTTTCCGTCATAGCCACGTTTATAAAAAGATGAAGCTTCGCGACGGGAGCCGCCGCGCCAGCGGCTGCATCCGATCTTCGCGACGCCGCCGCAGCCACGTTTTTTTAAAAGTAAGCGTTCGCGAACAGCCGCCGCTGCCAGTGTCTGCAACCCAAATCTTCGCGGCGCCGCCGCAGCCAAACCTTTTTAAAAAAGTGAAGCTTCGCGACGGGGCGGCCGCCGCTGCCAGCGTCTGCACCCCTGAGCTTAAAATTTCCAAAGAGCATACTTATAATATTCAAGAATTTCAACATGACCGCAGCGAAGAACATACTCCATAACATTAGCTTTTTTAATGACAATGTAATGCGGTAACTGAACACATTCTAAAATAGATATATGTCCATATTTTCCTCTTTTGATACAAACACACATAACGTTACGCCTATACAACTGACAAAAAATAAAGTACAATATAACAGAGTTTAAGCGATTTTCTTTATTTTTTTCAAAACTGCCGGTGTGCGACATGTGGCGGTTTTTCCCAGATCACATCAACATTTCCTCTGGATCACCGGCGCCGCCGATCTCCGATTTTAAAAAAAGTCCGAGCTTCGCTGCGCCGCAAAAATGGTAGGGTGTTTTCAAAGGTACTCCGATAATAGATAGAAGTTGTTTTTGCCAATCTAGTATTGTGTCATATACGACGAGCAGTTCAATTGCTTAGTGAATGCCAGTGCACTACGAAACAATATCGGACTACTCATCCATTATGAAACATATATTAGATTGCAAACAAAAACACAAATCATTTGTTTATTATCATTCTTTATTTAGTTTTGGTTGTTAAAATCGCCGAAAATATTTCTTCTTCGCGATTCGGTGCCAATAATATTCTCCCGCTGTCAAAATGAACCAACCCGAACATGAGGCGTGCACAGCGTAATCTCACACCACGCAGTAAAAACACTTGGCGATTCGTATCTAACAAACGTTCATATTACAAGCAAACAAACAAAGAATTGCGTGGTTTGCTTACAAAAACCTCGCCACCTAAAATGTTAATTACACTCCCGAAATTTGAGTTAGTCATCATGTTGAAAAATAAACGGTCATTACTTAATTTTCTGTTTTGTTTTGTCTTCACTTTATTTAGTAATCTTTCGGACCAAGCGTTGGATGGAGAACACACATTCAGCACTCGCAAAGAACCAGGGTATCTATATAATATGTGGTTGTTGGGTGACAGTGTTCCAACAATTTGAAAAGGATATTATTTATATTATAGAAAAACAAGCACACGCAGATAATAACTTCACACAAAAGTAGAACTCCTTGAAATTGAAATATAGTTGTCCCCTCCGAATAAGGGAAACGATGTCCAATACCAAACCTTTCTTTTGATAGACATAAAGAATCTGACAAAAGAACGACCAAACAGAAATACACACGCTCGTTAACTCTGAAGCCTCCAGGAGATAGATGAGATCAAAGGTCCTTTGTTCAATAAAACATTTCAATTATGCAATTCTAATATCTACAAATATTTTAAAAAACAGTATTTTACACTTTCCATGGAACTAAGTTGGAAATCGCTTAGAAAACTCATTCAAATTGAAACAAGCGAAGTCTTCGGGTTAGAAATTTTTGAGATGGCTTTTCAAATATCCATCTCAAAAACACTGATTACATACAGAATTATCAAGTTGGAAGCGTTATATATTGCAGGTACGATGATAGCTGTCATAAGCGAAACTACATGTGTATGATTAGCTATTTAAAACTGAATACCGGATGAGTATGAAAGATACTAGAGTGACGACAAACACTTCTTTGGTTTGATCCGTCTTCCATAGCTCTAATTAAGATTAAAAAGCTGATTACACTATGTGTGGCCACTAAATTTATTTCATTGACAAAAAAATCCAGAATATAGTCTTGGAAGACGCTATTATACCGATCAAATTGTGTTCCTTGGAATTAGCATGCGACATGCCTCAGGGGGGTAATTTTGCATTTCAGAGGCGTGATGTCTGATTCATTCATTCCGTTTAGATGGCCACTAGGAAACCTCCCAATTGTATATTTATGAATAATTCAGCTGTTGGTTCCATGTTATTAATTAGACATCTAGATATTACAGTCATCAACTTCACCATAATTTAAGAATTTGGAATTACATAATCATGATAATTAAAATGCCCAAATGGTCATAAAGACTATTCTGCATTATTGAATATCACTTTATTTTTTGTTTTCAAATTACTGTATATCTGGTAGGAATACTGTATCATAGTTTCGATGCCTATTCAGATCCAAACGCGAACAAATGTCCTTCATAAGGAAAGACGTAATTGTTTCTTCGCAAAAGCGAATTGTTCGTACAAAATCCGCGATTCAAACCCGCAACCTTGAATTGATATACTCCACCATTTTTTTTAACACGCGAGCCAGTCACAAGAGGTAAACAATTGGTTGCAGTAATATGTTCCAAGTCTTAAATTAAAACAGCCAAAACTAATTGTTTCATCTAATTGATGTTCACCCTAGGCATTTAAAGCACATTGTCACGCAAAATTTTTTCCCTGTGTCGGTGTTTTTCAATAGGGGGGTGATAATTTTTAAAATAAGGGAATTTTAGACGTATCAACATAGTTTGAAAATGTTAGAAACTTAGATAATTAACAAATAACACTTAAATTTTTCAAAGTATCCACAAGGTTCAAACCTGTAGGAAAATTACATACTGCAAAACTTGAAATCAGACACGTTCGCGGGTAGATAAATGACAATCACTCTGGTTTTTGGAATGTTGGCAAGTTTCCAAAAATGTGAACAATGCACCTGTTACCTATTCTAGGCCTGGAAATGTTTGTTTATAAAGATCATAATATAACAAACATATTATTAATATATCGTTTTGTTAATGCAACTTTCTTAGGAGCGACAGTGATGATTATTTTTATCCAGTACCACAGACGAATATCTTCCCCGATTGAATATCGGAGATAATTTTATCCAGTACTTTCAAGGAGTCGACTCTTTGCAATATCACAAGTGAGTCTGCTGACACGTTTCAGTCATATAGCCGATCGCTCCGTGACCGCTTTTGACATTTTGCTATTGTACGCCCATTGGCGAACCTTGTAGTCATAGTGTTCCAAAAACAATTTGGGTATGTGCTATATGATATAATTCCGTGGAGTACTTATTCACTTTTCTGTGTGCATGTGGACATCGAGTTTTTATTTATTTATATTGATCTTAAATTTCAAAAACCTACAAATCTATGCGTGTTTCTGGAAAATGTGAACCAATATGATTTGGTCTTCAGTAAAATGGATTTGGAAGTCCCTTGTATGACAAGGTTCTAGTATAAAGTAAAAGTGATTTAAAAAGTGCAATGTTTTGGTCCTTCCAGTTCTAATTTTCCAGGGAACGTACACCAAATGAAGCATAGCTAGCATATGTTGTTTGGATGTGTGCTGGAAGTGGTGCTGAACTCGCAAGTGCAAGGATTTTGTCTGATTTAGAATAGAGTATAATTACTTAAGTTGATATGAAATAGACATAGAGTTCAGTTAACCATACACTACACAACATTTGACGCTGCAGGCTAGATTTTTCCCTTAGGAGCTCTTATTTATCGGTAAAGTATTGCGAGGCTAAACTCAATCCGTGATTTTGTATTTGTCGTCGTCCCTTCCGTGTTCTGTAACACTAAGGCTACATCTTGTCGCTCATCTGCCGCTAGGTCCATATTGGTTGGCAACCGACACTTCCCTAGTCTATGAATTTTGTGAAAACCAAATGTGTATTTAAGACTCCAATATACACGATATTTTTATTATCTTCTTAATTCTTATTTCCGTTTTGAATTATTTTAATCACCGAAAATAGTCCTGTTTGCATTAATTTAAACGATAAAAACTGACCACCGATAGAGGCTGTGCACTACGTACAACCGTAATACGCGCGCAGCGTAAACATTTTAGTTGCCGTGCCAAACACACTAATCCAATATGGTCTAGAATTAGATAGATAGCAATGAATGATAGTGTGTGTTTTCACACTTAAAACCAACCCCTCCCGCGGAATAGAAATTGTCATTATAAATAGATTTTCCATTGATATGTGTTTACTTAATAAGGACCCTCCATCACTGTATGTATTTTTCAGCGATGACCTTATCCACTGGTATTCATCCTATTATAACTGTTTCATGTTCTTTATTATTCTTCTATTAAAGTTTTATCAACGAATTTCATTTTGTTATCTAACTTTGTTTGCAAGTGTTCCATTCAATCCAATTGTTCATAAATATCTTTATTCATAAATCGCATATACCGTCACAAAGTTCCTGTTATACTTTTTTGCCGTCCATAAAGTTAACCCATAGGCATTTTTTTATCAACTATATCTGGAACTCAATTTGGATTTAATTTGTGTTTTTCTTTGCCCTTGTACTTCAATTGCAGATTGCACCTTGAGAATTACCTTCAATTTAGAGATTAGTTATTCTTCAATTGTTTTCTTCACTTTGGCAATTCTAATATTATTCTTTTATTTTTTATTGGCCATTAGGAATCTTACCAATAGATTCAAGCTGCCTGCTGATTGAAAAAAGCATACCGAAAATTAAATAATAAGTTTATGGGGTTGTTTAATGTAATGCGTATTAACTTCCCCACATATCAAATCTTATCCCTAACGTCCTATTGAAAATTTAACGATCACCGCAAAAAGAGGAGATACGTTATTTTCTTGATAGACAATTTCACCCTAAAAATAGACAGGGTCAGCTCCGTGATTTTTTTGTTTGTTTCAAAGTATATTTAAATGCAGCTTAAGGGTAGTTACAGATATAGTGGAGACATAATGGAGTTCATCAAACGCGTTCATCATAACATTCCATTTTTGTTTATTCCTTATTTCATGTGTTTAAATTCATTTTGAAAATACAGAGCATGCGTTCAATTATTTTTTTACATATACTACGGAAAGCTTACACAGAAACCTCAAAGGGGGGGCCGTGGGCTGATGGCCCAATATATGGTCCCAACATAAGCTTCTTTACTCTTTTTGGCAAAACTCCGTCAAAGAAGCCACGAAATGCACGTTCAACTCCGTCGGAATCGAGAGCTATTAACCGCTCACATTTTAGAGTTTATGCTTACCTGGACTCGTTTTTGCCGTTCTCCAGGAACTAAAGATATAGGGAGACATACTGGCTTTCATCCAAAACGCTTTCAATCATATTTTTTTTTTTCCTTATTTCAAATGGTTAAATCTTTTGAAAATACAATCATGCGGTCAATTATTTTTTTACATATACTATAGGAAATCTTACACATAAGAACTCAAGGGGGCAGCAGTGGCTGAGTGGGGGCCCAATATATGTGCCCAAAATAGGCTTATCTTACATCTTTTTGGCAAAACTAACTCCGTAAAAGAAATCTCCAGAATATGCAGCGTACAACTCCGTCGGAATCGAGAGCTATTAACCGCTCACATTTTAAAGTTTATCTTACCTGCTCGTGTTCCCGGGCTTTTAATTATGCTACGATGCGTTATTCACTGATGCAAGTTTTGAACTTATCAAATTAGCTCGCCACTCTGGAGGCTCGTAGCAACGACTAAACAGCAAATTGGCAGGATTTTGTCACAAAGGTATCTTTAGATGATGAATCACAATATTTTTTACTATGTACATATAGAAATGGGGAACACCTCACTGTAGCGTGTTTTCATCACGCTGTGTGGATGTTGAAGCATCTTGCCGATCGCCGCCAGATAAGAAAGGGCAATTGCTATGACAATTTAGTGCTGCTTTGGTATGATGCAAGGTCTGTGTATTATAATGCCAATCGCCGTCATATTAAAGGGGTAATTTGTTTATGTGTTCCATTAACCAATTTCAAACTCTTTAGGTCATAACGTTTTTTGTAATAAGATCTTATGGAACGCCAACGCCTTGTGAGTACAAGTATCCGGAGGTATCGGTTAGTGAGTTTGCTTTCTCTAGTTTTTGGAATTACTATGTAAGATGATGAAATCTTATTACTACAGAAATCACAACTTTAGTTGGCAACCAGATAGGACAGCGACAACATTTGGTAGAGTTTCTAAGGTCCATACGCGTGTCTTCATGGTTGGAGTCGTTCGCCAAATACAACGCTCTATCGAACCAAGCGTGCGTCTTCTTCCGAATTGGGAAGTAGTTGGTGTAAAATTGGTTGTTGATGTCTGTCTCCTTTGATTCATTGTCAGCAAAAAACTACACAATGTATTTGTACACTGTTAACTAGACTGCTAAGTCTAAAAAAAGCTTTGATGGCACTATTTCTTGAAGGGTATCTGAAAATAACAATGCTCACATGACTAAAATGCACTAGTTATTTGACATCAATTTTACATCAATTGGGTTTAATTAACAGTCGTACCGACTGAGGAACATCTTCTGATGTGTTTCGATGTTACTTTTACTTTCATGTGCTTCACACTAAACATGTCTGGTCAACATTTGCTGACTTTATAGCTTTACCCTTGGAATAATATTGTTGTATTTTCTGTGTGAGAGTGCAAATGTGAGAAAACAAGTATAATTTATTTTTTCCATAGACTACTGTTTATAATGTGTTTAGCCTATAGGTTAGACTCTAAATTTCAGTAATGTATTTTGTTTTGTCTTGAAGTGTTATTTTCGTCACCCAAAATATTAATATTACAAACATGCACTTGAAATAAGATTTTTCATGCGTGAATAACGAATATTTTCAGCTGTTTTTAAAAGACACCATGTCAGAGAAAGGAGTAATGGGTAGCCAATCTTTTTTTTACGACAAAAATGTCAATCCAACCGGGATGTATGAAGTTTTGTTATAGGGTTGAAGCCAAAATCCAGGCGTTCATAATCATAATACTGAAGTTTCATGGTGCATCTTCTTGAACAGTAGCCGTCCCTTTACCAATATAGTACCAATAAATAATGTCGAGGGTTAACCTTTTCATGATCAATGCTAAAACTGAAATAACTAATATGATTCCCATGGATTAATAGAAACATTGTCCAACGATAAAATTACTATAGAATTTCCAAAGTTATATTAAGTTAAGTTTTCAAACATTCTGTATACTGTATTCAATTTGAACGAGGTCTCTATTAAATATTTTATAGGATAAGAATCAATAAAGTTCGTTTTGTTTTCTGTAAGGAGCCCTTAGCTAAGGGCGGAATCCTTGTATACGTGACTTGCAATGTGTCGTAAACCTGATTTTAATGTGGTCCGTCAATAATTCGTTCCATTTACGCTCAAAGCGATATTGATCCGCACTATAAGTTGTACGAGTTGATGATTCAAAGCTCTAAACACTACCCAAATGTTGATGTTAGATGTTGGGTGCTATTATTTGTTATTATCTCTTTTAATTCCGACGATTCTTTTGATAACACCTTTAAGCTTGAGTACTCAACGAGACCATGAGAACCATTACTGACTGCCTCCTTCCTAATCCATCTGAGTTTCTACCAGTGCTTTCAGGCATTTCACCCTGCAGGGCTTCGTAGAGAAACGTCAACACAAAACTGGTGAAGCAAGCTCTGTTGGACAACAGGCACCTGCTGCATAATACTGTCAAAGAATCACACCAGCTCGCAGACACTGCGCTCTCGGCGACCTTTCTGTCGACACGCCGCTAAACTCTCCAGCTCCCAATTCATGGAAAAATGCCTGGCTAGATACCCCAAGACCAGACCAATTCCACTATCACAACATATGACAGAACTCCCAACTGGTAGCAAACTTCCACGAATGGGTCACCTGAACAGGATTCGCACAGGAGTCAGTCGTTTCAACAGCAATATGCACCGAGGGGCTGCGACCATCTCCAGTCGCCAATGTGGCTCTCCATCACAGACTACAGATCACATTCTCAATGAGTGCCCTACCTTTCGTCCACCGGTGATATAGACCTCTCAAACCCCAACCAATCAAACGTGATGCTCCACAACATCAATACATTTAGATGCTGCCTCATACGCAAGAAGAAGAAGAACAATTCGTTCAATCCAACCGCTACATTACGAACCCATATGTTCATTGTGCATTAGAGAATAAGATATCAAAAAGGTGGGTAACACCTTTAAAACAGTAATCAAAGTTTATACATAAGGTATAATTGAAATGAGTTTGAACACAAGGATTAAATTAATGTATAGCTTGCCATACCCCTGTTGCGTAGTTTAGGAAATATATTAGAAAATAAGATAAGTTATAAATATCCCATTGTCTTTCATACTTCAGGGGGTCCAAGTTTCAAAACATATATTTTAAGAAACTAATATAGCAACTTGTTCCTCTTATCACAAGGATGCCAAAAAGTTTAGTTTGTGTATGTACGACATTTGAAAGAGATTTGTCGGTAAATATGTCAAGGTCAATTAGAAATAATGGCAGTGTCATAAAATTACCGTGTTACCATAGTAACGAAGCTTCAGACGTAGTTTCATGTTTGGTGTTGGTCAGATGTTCACCCCTAATAACTTTTGACCGATGATTTCAAGGCATTGCCCTATATTTTTCTCCTTTTTAATATGTTCTTCTATGGATATTTACAAGAACAAAATCAGAAAAAATCATTTCTTTTGCAATTTTGTCTAAGAATAGCCTTTTTTTTATAAATTGACTGGGTTAATATTAGCCACCCAGCCACAGAGATGCTTTTTGTACCGCAGGTTTGAGGAATGTAGACACGATTTCCCATAATAGTATTTTCAAAATTAATATAACGCATGTTAATAGTATATATTTTCAATTAATTTAAACTTTGATGGTTAACTTGTTTTGATGAACTTATTCCGCTTCCCTAAATAAATTGGACTTGTTATTTGGTGATTTACCTTACCAGTACCTTCCACTATAACAAACCCTACTTGATCTCTTAGTTTCAATATTTTTACTACTATAGTGGTATTGAAGCCGCAGAGCTGGAATCTATCTAATATCAGTTAAAATACGAATTGAAGACTGGTAATAAAGTAATATGGAATTGAAGAATAACAAACTAAATCTCTAAATTGAAGGTGACTTTCAACGTTAATCTGCAAATTGAAGTAAAGGTGAAAAAGAATAACAAAATAAATCTGTTAATTGAATGAGGGTGAATTTGAAATCTTCTATTGAAAAACAATACCTTTGAGTAGCTCTTGATAGGAAAATATAACATCAAGTCTGTGGACAATATGGAATTCATGGATGAATTTATTGAGAGAATTATGAATAATGAGATTGCTCGGAAAAAAATTAGCAAGCACACTTATCAACCAAAATACAATTCGTTATTTAAATTTTATATACGAAGAGCAATAATACAAAACTATTCTATAACAGCAGACGAATAATACTAGAAGAGTGCATCACTCTGAAAGGAACGTACCAGTGATTGGTTATGTACATTATTTAAATTATATATACAGATAAAACCAAAATAGAGATTGTTCTTTTTACATGTCGTAGACTAGGGCGTCTTTGTAGCAATACGACCTAACGGAACCTGCGGCAGTAACGAGGACATGATGTAATTGTTATAAACACGTGAAGGACAACAAATAAAATTCACGGATTGTGTTCAGCCTCGCCAATTACCTTGCAGATAGACCCTAGGGTAAATCCCGCAGTGGAGTAGTCCAAATTCTTGAAGATATATGAGTCAACTGACCTGATGCTATTTCATATCACCCTTCAGTTATTGACACAATCATTGTATTTGCGAGTTCAGTACTTACAAGCATATATCCAAACAATTAACAAGAACGCGCTAATATGAAAGGTTACTTCATTTGGTGTACTTTCCCTGAAATATCCGGACAACAAGCATACATTTGCATATCTTGAATTGAAAATTTAAGAATGATAATAAATAAGTGAAAATACTTTGGTCCATAAGGTTTTCAACATGCAACGAGTTAAGTGAATAAGTACTCCGCGGAGTTATATCATAGCACATAGCCAAATTGTTTTTGGAAGATCTTGACTACGAGGTTCGCCAATGGGCGTACAATAGCAAAATTTCAAAAGCGGTCACGGAGCGATCGGCTATACGACTGAACCATGTCAGCAGCAGATTCAGTCGAGATATTGCAAAGAGTCGACTCCTTAAAAGTATTGGGTTAAATTGTCAATGTTAATATTCATAGTGAGAAAGATTTCCCTGTGGTACTAAATAATAATAATGTGTTGCTCCCAAGAAAAGTTATTACTTTTATTATTTATTAAAATTATACTGCTATAAAGAAGTAGTTTGAGCATGCTCTTAAAAACTCCTCCCACACCCTAAATGCTGGGTGAATACAATAAACTTGAAGAAGTCTGGCAAGTCGATCTCTTCCCCGTAAGAAGAACTTGCTACTTGGGGCTATGTTACTTGCACTGTGGCAGACATTAAAGACTGAAGTGATCCAGTTTATCGCAATTCTCAATAGATCTAATTATTGTCAAGGAAGATGGTGATTTAGTTATGGAATGGGAAGTTAATCCCGGTGTTAGTCTCACTTTCTGTTCTGATCATCTCATAATAATTGTCTTCTTGATATAACAGGAGCAACAATTTTTAATGTAAATTCAAACAATCTCCTCGACTGTGACTTACCCGCAGATCTTGCAAATAGTTTTCTGTACTCATTTCCTTAGCAAAATCAACAAGATCAGGCATGAACTTGATGTGAGTGCTTCCACCAATATTAACCCTATCACATGTTCCAATTGCCCCTCTGGTCATCTTTACAGCTTTACTGATTTTCAACCTATACGAAACTATCTGCGTGATATAGTTATGAAGTGCCCTTCCAAGATATGTCTACATGGCTGGTTAAGCAACACCTCGACCTCTTACCCTTGCCTACTAAAATCGTAAATACCTCCCTTTCCTCAGGTATTTACCCAACTGGACTTCGCAAAGCCATCATTACTCCAATTTTGAAAAAAAACCTCCCTTGACTAAATCTAATTGGCTATTTACCGTCCTGTTTCCAATTTACCCTTTGTGGGTAAGCTGATTGAAAAGGTGGTCTTAACTCAGTGTCAAATTACAACAAAGCTAATGGTCTGTCTCTTTTCAGTCAGCTTACAGGCAAGCTCACCTGCGTCCAAAACGATACCCTGAGAGTAATTAATAATCAGCAGGCTGTTTTCCTTCTGATGTTAGACTTTTGGAACGGCTTACTAGTGACTTTGGTCTGACTGGTAATGGTCAAAATTGGTTTCAGACATACCTTGAGGGTAGAATTCTGTTGTTGGTCCCTAGCCTTTTACATATTATACTCGTAGAGTTGGCTAGATTATCAATCACCATCATCTCAAATGCCACGTCTAAGCTGACGATATCAGATCTATACAATCATTAATCCTAACTGTCATGGGGATACTGTTTGTGCTTTATTTAGATTAACCGAAAGTGCTATTGAGCTTCAGTCTTGGATACTAAACATTTTGGTTGGAGCTCATTCAAGCCCAACTGATTTTTTTTCTGTTGCCTCTCCTAACCATTACAATTTGCTACAACATCTTCAACTTCATAAACAGTGAACAAGATATTCTCTCCTCCCCTTCCATCCGTAACCTGTATGTTATTTTTCATCACTCCATGACTATGTCTGACCACATCACCAATAAATCCCCGTTATGTAAACTGGCAGTCTGCATTATCTAAATCGTATTCGGAAATATCTTAATACTGAGACACGTCACAACATTGTCCGCACTCTCATTTGATTGAGACTTGATTACTGCAACTCCTTCCTGTTTGATAAGAAATAGTCGTCTTATGTTCTTCAAAATGAATAAACCCAGTCGTACTCATATGCCTGCAACTTCTCTATTCTCTCAACTGGTGCCGATAACTCCAAAGTAAATTTTAATTTTTTTTCTTCATCATTTTTTAGTTTTGGTCTTTTGCCCTTCGCCTCTTCTTTCTGTCAGCGCCTTGCTTACTTGTAAAAGGCGCTACCAAGGCTCATTATTAGTATTAATATTATTAATATTTTGTATTTTATGAGCTCTGTTAAAACTTCCAGCGGCAGAATATGCAATAGGTGCATTATTTATTTTTTAAACAATTGAATCTAAAACATTCCAACCTCGAGAGAGAGATTTGCCATATTTCCCTAATACCATACATCTATCCGCGATGACTTCAAGTTTTACAGTATGGCAGTTTTCATTCAGTTTATTTTTATTTTTACGAAAAAAAATATTTTTAAATTAAAAATTCCCATTGCCGACATATCCCTGACTATAATTGTTGACTATTATTCAAAGACTAGTTAGGACATATCTTGAATGGGAGACCTTTGGGCTGGCAATGTTTCTATAACAGTCCATTTATTGTTAAATTTAGTCGATCTATTTATATGGTATGTCTTATCTGTTGTTTTGTCATTTGCCTTTAATGAAAATCCTGCTAAGATCGAAACGTCAGGCCCACACTCTAGTATACTTCTTTTAATTTCATACACAAAAAAAACATATCGCTTACTACTAGTACCAAATGTTTACTGACAACATTCCGTGAGCAGGCCGCGCGGATCCTTGGGAGGGGCGGAGAGGAGGTGCGCGGCCCTCCGGTAATTCTGCAAAATCTTGCAAAATCCAGCCCATTTTTGGACAAGTTAAGCCTTAAGCCCCCGGTAAATTTGTCGTTTTTCAAATCCATGGATCCTTGCCCTGCGTGAGTTTATCGTGAGTAACTCCACGCGTTTATATCAGTTTAATTTTGATATCACTTCAAAGGTCACGGGGTTGAATCTTTGCAGAATTTTTGCAGTGTCTATCAGTGGAAAACTTTATAGGAAAAGAACACGCGCATTAATAAATGACTACCTTGAACTTAAGTTGTAGCAACAAATACGTTGTAGAGCGTGCAGCTGAGACGATTTGTAAATACAAGCTATCATCATATCATATCCTACGGGAATTTGTTTTAAATTATTGTATACTTTATCTTTTGACTTTAGACAAATTAAATTCAAAAAGCTAATCCAGCTGCGTCTTTCCTGGCGCGTTCTTAAATATAGTGATAAACAAGATTGGTTTGTATATACTTTTAAAGATTGGTCGATGTTTGAAGTTTTAGAAACTGAAACGGATTGAAAGGTTGCCCTTGTCCAGATTTCATCTTACCCATGGAGATGTCGAATCTTTATTGATTATACACTGAAACCTTTCATTCTGATTGGAAGCTTAAAGACGAGCAATACAAATATACAAAACAAGTTTCAATTAGGGTCATACTATAAGCCGTATAAGGGTTCGTGATCTGTAATTAACTAGTCGCCATGCATACACATCATCAGGTTACACCCATCAGCGCAATCATAACAATATACTACACACACATAAGGTTACACACCATCAGTCGGCCAATCTATACAAAAACATTAAGGTATACACCAATAACCTGGCTGCCGTAAGGATCAAAAACCGTGGGTTCAAACCCCACCAAACTAGTGTTTTGCGTCCTTGGGCAAGGCGCATAACCTCACTTGCTTGTCTTGATTCAGAAGTTTAAATAGGTACATGTGCTGTGGGTAGCGTAGATTCATGAACCTTAACTATAATGTACGTATACACTTCAATTTCAAAGTTTATTGACATAGGGCCTCTTGCCCAATCATACATATCACTAAATAACACTAATTATCCTTACAGGGTGGTGAACAATGATCAATATTCATGTCTAATTTAAGAGCTAAACAGGTAAATTTACCAACACTTTGTTGAATTCCTTTTTTTCTCTCTTGTCAGTAATGTGTTTGTTAAATGTAAAATGCGGTCGAAGTCTCTGCCCTATATCATATTAATGACAACTTTATGAACCATATTCTTACTTTTCCTGTAAGTATCAAATCTAATCAGCTTTACTAAGATGCATTTTAGCAAAAGCAAAAACATTAACACAAATTGACACAAAAGGATGACTCTAAATTTTCTGTGAAGACAAAGCGCATATAAGTGTCCTTGAATCTATTTATGAAGGTATTAACGGCCACCAGGACCATTCTCTCCATACGACTCGAGGTAATATGTGGAGAAATATAACAATACAAAATTATTCTGATTTTGGTCTAAAATAAAAGGTTATGCTTGAACTAGACCCATTTTATATTGTTTAAAAGTTAGAAAAATTGGCAATAACACTTGATAAAAATAATCGCTTAAAGTCGGAGATCTCCAATTTTAAGTAAAACGACTTATTACAAGCGATACATATCATTTAACCGTTAACGTTCTCAGGGAGATTTTAATTTATGAAAATCAAATCGAACCCACAAAAAGGTTGTGTATTGTGAAATGTGGCATTATTGCACTAAGTGAATTTGAACTACGCTAGTCATCATGTTAATGTATTTGTCGCCATGTTGTTTTGGTTGTATTGTATAATTTAGTAATTTTATATATATAAATTCTTCAAAAAATCATTTTATATCATCTTTATCGATCAGATAGAGGGAACACAGTTTCTGGTATGATTCCACGATGGCACGATAGCATCTAAGTCAACCACCCATTATCGCACATCCAACGACAAATTGTATGCTGTCACATCTAATCTTCCTAATTACCTTCCACCTGGAAATATGCATGCTACTTCGCTTGCTTAATTTAAACAAGTCACTTAAGAATATAAAGTGTTATTGTGAACTAATGTGTTTTTTGTGTTCAACCCTTATTCAGTGGTGTAATTAGTATATTTAAGGATGCATATTGTTGACTTTATTAACATTTGTGACTTACACGTGTCTAACATAGATGTACATTCATTCCATTCATGCATTTCGATCAGCTTCAATAATACCTAAAGATTTGATACGCGGTTGACTTCGTGCTCACAGCTTTTAAGGAGCATATCATAAAATAATTGGAGCGTAAAAAGAGACCCCAAATTGGATGATAATTTCATTTTTTCACAAAATGTAGTGAACAAATAGAGTATATTGAGCGGAAGAATTGATAGCAATGCTTGAATTGTTAGAATAGTCGAACGCTTTATATGAGTACACCAAAACATTCGTCCAGATGCAATTATCCACAACATTGAGTTATTTTTCTTTGTAAACTACGACGGCAAACCATTTTTATAATCCAAGCAACATTATTAAACCTTCCCAGCATAAATTAACTATATGATATTTAATGGAATCTATAATCTGTTTTTTTTTTTTACTTTTTTATCAGAAGGATATCTTTAAACAACTGGTAAACTTGCATGGCGCTGTTGATCATATGAGCCCACTCTGACAAACCTGTAGTTAGATGTAGCATTATTTAACCTAGTCTATCCTGCCCATTTTTTGTAACAAAATTGCCGAAGTGGGGGTGGTTACCACCCCCCTGTGATTTTCGTTACTGAACACCCGATTCTGTAATTTGGTACCAAAGGATAGTTAGATTCTTCTTCCATTGGTACTCAAAATAAGTACTAACATCCCGCATTATAGCGTCACCATGACGTCATATGTTGAAGGAAAGTACGAAATACGACTATAAGGGTGGCAAAATTTAATTTTCGCAATTTTAAGCGACTCAAACACCCTATTATAGCTTTAACTGATTTCCTTATATAAAACTAGTCATTTCCAATCAAGTAGAGTACAAACCGCATGAAATCTGATTTTCCTACCTTTTTTTTTTTTGTTGCGAAAAAAAATTGAATTTTTCACTGTGTGTTCTATGGAAATGGCATTTTGCCTGACATGTGAAACTTTTGACGTCATTGTGACGTATGCTAGGCATGGTTGGTACTCATGTGGTATCAATGGGAAGCGGAGGACCATAGCTCTCTATTGGTACCAAAATCAAGTTTTCGTGATGTTCCTAGTGTTTGGTTAGGCATGTTGGTACTTCTATTTCGGAGGGGGGTGGTTACCCCCCCCTATCGATCACTTTTGGGTCACTGTATCTTACCTATACCACCCCCGTGGATGTTTGTTTTTGGATTAAAAGGAGCGGAACATGACAATTGACATACATTAAAATATTTGGCCCCAAAAAGGGTTTTAGCAAGCCGGGGAAAAAACCCTGAGGGGGGGTGGTAACCACCCCCCCCTTCGGTAGAACGAGGGTTAAGTGATCATATCATTTTGTACAGCTCCATGATATATTTTGAACACTCATGTAGCATTTGAAATGCTCTGATATCATTTGACGTGCGCATGATATCATATTGAAAAACAGTTTCATATAATTAAATAATTTTGCACAACTCTTGCTATCATTTGACAGCTAATAATGCTATCATTTGAAACCGCCCATATTATCATTTGAAGAGCCCATGATATCATTTGAAGAGCTCGTGACAATATCGCCTGAGCAGTCCGCAATATGATTTGGACAGCCAGTTACTATCATTTGAACAGCTCAAGTATTTTAGTTAGTATAGTCTGTTTATCACAAAGGATATGGCTAAAGTTTTACGTTACATTTACATATCCCGTTGACAGTTTTACTGTTTACATTTTACCGATACCGTTTTAAAGGTAATAACGCGAAACTCGGCGCGGGTTGTTTCTGGTGTCCCTGTAACGTTTTTTTCTTAACATCTGCCAACTTGTGAAACTCTTACGTAGCACAAGTCCTTTCACGAATATAAAAAGGTAGTATCTTCTTGTTTCACCAATCATCATGCAAGTTCTATAATCACATTTTGTATTAACTTGATGAAGGACATTTGAAAACTCCCACTGTAACGCAGCAAGGTATACCAAGTTGCTTACTCACTAACATACATCCAAAAAAAAAATTGATCGGGTCCGGGTAACTTTCAGAGGATATGTACCCTCGAACTAGTGTTTAAAGCGGCAACTGGCACATTTTCAATAAAATATGAAATGCCTTCAATTAGATCAAAAGATGCTCCGATTCTTTTGTGTTTTAGTTGGTAGTTGGTCCACTCACTCCTTACTTTGATATCCCTGTACCAGTACAAATCTACAAAACACACCCCTCCCCATTACCGAATTGCCACAATGGTTTTATTTTGTACTTCATATTTTTTTTTCATACTTTTAGCAACTATCAAAAAAATCGACTTATCTGTTATTTAGTTTCAGGTTTGAGATGTATTATGCCATTGCTGTAAGCCCTAAATCCTTATCTCTTTTGATGTCTTAATGATTGAAACGATACTGGTGTGGTCTTTGGTTCACAGGATGGAGTCGCTCAAAAAAAACACCTCCTCCACGTATATATATGGTTACCTTCCCAACATTGATGCCGTTGTCATGAAGATACAATGTCCCTGCTTGTGGTTCTTCCATATTCTTGTGTGTCATCATTTGTTTTACACTGTAAACAATCGAGCCCTCACTGTTTTAGGGGTTCACCTGGGTGGGGTGACGTAATGAGTTGAAAAAAGAAACGCTACTCAAGGGAACAACTCTTTGGAAGCAGCGAGACTCGAACTCTCAAAAAACCTTTGACGTGTGGTCCGACACTCTAATCGCTGGATTTATTACGTGCACCATTTTAATTGAAGCTCTCGTTTAAACTCACTGAACGCTGTACTGTATTTTGTTTGATTTACTAGCATGCTCATATTGAAATACCATATGTAAACTTATATTTGTTTAATCCAAGTATCTTTGCAGTATCAGTCAGGTTAATCCTAATACTTAGTGTATAAGGTCTTGTGCACTCCCCGTTAGTGTATAAGGGGGCCACATTGTACCCCCCCCCCTCTGAAAACCAGTTTGCCGGTGAAATGTTTATCAAAACCCTGGTCATTGATGGGTTTTACAATCAACACGACCACATAACAGGGAACATCGTTTACCAATTCAAAATGGGGGTCAAAAACCGATTTTGCAACGCGCACCCAATTGTCCCGCCAAAAAATGAAAACCACTTCCCCGAAGGAACCTTTTGCTATAAAAATTAGGCTCATAATAGAGAACATAATAACATTACATTGCTGAAATAAACATTTCAAAAGTTTACTTGGATACGATTTAAGGGGCAAAACAAATTTTTAATATAGCCACCCCAAAATGCTTAATTATGCTATTTATCATCAATAAAGCCATGGCCGATTTGGATATTTTTTCCACCAAAATATGCAGCAAACTGATCTTTAGGAAATTACATAAAATTTTGGGTCAAAATAATTGACCGTTAAAAATTGGGCCACAAAAAAACAAAATGTTGGGTCCACGTAGACCTTCCCTTTATAACTTAAGTGTTAATATTATCAGTGCTTCTAAAAGGTGACATATGTTTTTTTTGCAAAATACTACAATAATGCATTTTCTTAATTACAAATAAGAGTAAATAATGTCTATAGTTTTACAATGCAACAACAAAAAAAACGAAAGTAAATCTTTTGGCATTTAAGCAGTACTACGCACTTTACACTTGATCCCTCTTCCTATTTGTTGAACAACATTTGATTGCGGAAAGAATTTGGCCGATTTTTTCACTTAAGGGAGATATCAACTCTTACGAGTGTTAAGGTTCTTAGTGAACTGGTGACGCAAGAGCAGGGCAGAGAAATAACTAAATGGTAAAAAAAGGCAAAATAACAAAAATAAAAAAAATAAAAAAAATAAAAAAAATAAAAAAAATAAAAAAAATAGAAAAATTGTATTTTTAATTTGTCAAAAGGGTTTTTTATTAGGATGCACAAATAGTTTTGCTTTCCTTATAGAGAATTCGGGCCTTAATCTCTCCCGTTTATTTCCTTCCTCCCCCCGTTATCCCCGCTCTTCTCTCTCTCTCTCTTCCTCTTCCCTCTCTTTCCCGCTCCCTCTCTCCCTTTTACAAGCTTGTTTAAAACCTCAACCACTTACTGTGAAACTCTTTATTGGAGTCTAAAAATCGGTCAGGGACTGTAATTTGATGGCGTCTCACATTTTCCAAAGTGGACTTTGGCGGAAGCATGGATAATCCGTAGGTTAAGAACGAAATGATAAAATAGCCCATACTTAAATGTCCATTCAACTTGTCCGAGAAATTAAAACATACATAAAATTTTAAAAATAACCATAGTTATGTGGGTAGTACTGGCTGGTACGTTATTCAAAACGTGAAGACAGGTGAAAATTGTATTTTTTTTCCCAAAATTAATATTGGTGAGGAAGTGATGATTTGTTATTTGCGCTCGTGAGATGAATGTAATGTTTTTTAAACTTGGTTGAATTTCTAAATGTAGAATAAATTAGCCTTTGAACACTGCTTGCTTGTGCCGCCATTCAAGAACAAATTGAACACACTGATAAATTTACTTTTGAATGGAATGCTAAGCTGAAAACAAAAAATGCACGACGGGCTACGCTTTGTTTACGTGATTATATTTTCGCATGTTGCACATTAAACGCTATCTATCGTATACCCTCCGGGTAAAGTGGCACGCTGAAAATGTAACTAGAGGTGTGCCCTAGCAAAGGTAAAATGTCATTCTCTGTAGTTCGTGTATGAAGCACGATGTGCAAGGTTTTAGTTCTTTACGAGTGAAGAGCATTAAGCACTTACGTACGCATTATTGCGCTTTTGGGTGCAACCACCCCCCATTTTGGTTTTTAAATCTGTTTTTATTTGCTAATGAAGGCCGAGTGAACCGATCTTCTTAATAAATTGCTAGGTTGGTTTGATATCGGTGATACAAGTTACAAATGTCACTAAATAAAAAAATGAACTTTTAAACTCTTCTATACATATCTGTGACATGATAGAAATGGATTGAAATTACAATATCACATGCTTTGATATAAAAAAATAAAATACCGTTTCGGAGCTATGGTCTAGTATAGTGAGGTCAAGTTTTAGAAATTTCAAATACAAGGAGGTCCTCAAAGCATTTCGTTACAAGCGTCAAGTTTAATTGTACCAAGAAGGAGCAAGAGTACAACAGACTAAAATCCATTAATTATGTCAGTTGCGGTGCAATCTCTATAATCACAATTGGCAAATTTTATGTTACCACTTCTTCACTAGGTACATGATTGTGTCAATTTCATATTGCCGACATTGTTAGATCACTAATTGAATAAATATGACTAGTCTGCTGGTGTCTTTATAGCTCTATTGCTGTCGTCGTTAGGATCTAATGGACACCCCATGGTTCTACAAGCCGTTTTTAATAACTTAAAAAAATATCATATATAAAAGTACTACAGGGTGAGTCAAAAACGGAACCTGATTGTGTCCGCCATTTGCATATTTCAGTAAAATGTATCTCGACGAATGTGTATCATCGGAAAACATGGTTTATTAGGTTTAATTGATGCAAAGATCATTCACATCAGTTAGGTATACAGTCGTTTGAATCAAGTAGTCGGCTGTGCACCCTGTCCACGGATTCAGATTAAAATGAACGGCGTTCAGCGAATCAAATAAATGTCCAGAAGGAATCGGGCTTTTTATCAAGTGTACACTAAGTGTAACGATATTTCTTTTTCCATCAATGCCCTCTATACCTCTCTATGCCCTCATCACTCATAAAAATTATTTAAAAATAAAGTAACTTGTAAGAGTTGAATGAAACGTATCATACGAAGAAACACACATCGGTGACAACCTTTCGAGGTAGAAAAATGCTTCCATTTGTAGACCAAAATATGCCACATCTTTTTAAAAAGGTGGTTCGGATAAATCTTAACATTGTCACTGCTTTACACCATTGAGATACCACATAATTTAACATTAACATGGACATATCTCCATCGTCATTTAGGGCAATGATTCACTTCGTGGATAGCCGTGCATTTAAATGGGAATCCGTGGACAGAGAGCAAAACTGGAACTGGATTCAAAAGACTGTAGCTTGACCTATACTTAACCGATGGGAATGATCTTTGCATCAAATCAAAGCTAATAAACTAAGCTTTAATATATAGTATAAATGTTTAAGAAGATTTTTATCTCAACTGTTAAAGCAATTCGTTGTAAGATTAATTGACTATATCTAAAAAGTGTAGTATTTGAAAAGGGTAATTTCATCGCCTCTATTTCGTTCGCAATCCGGCCGGTACCTTAAAACTCTTGCATCATTAAAGCGGAGATACAATTTCATTACTGAATACTTTACCGTGCATTAAATGTGAAATTTCTTTCAGAGAAGTACCCCGCATCTGACTTTGCTTCACATATTACTGGGCTTGGTGAATAATGTAAACTTCCCCCTTCCTGCATTCTCTTCGATTAATGTCAGTGGCACCATTACGGCATACATCGACCTCGTACAATTGCTTCTCCAGACTAACTCTATGATCCACTTGAATATAAGGACGAATTTGATATCACGATTGCGACCAGCGTATTGCGATCAGTTTATAAATTCTACATTTTTCGAATTTAGAAAAAATCATAGCAATTATTTCTCGTAGACATATTTAAAATTTAAAGTTTACAAATCCATATATGTAATCCTTGCCTTGGGTTTCCCCAAGTCTTGACCAGCAATAATGCCCTACTTGATACACAATATTTCCTTAAAAATTCAATTGAGTGAATTATCTGCGATAGTAACTTCCAGGACGGGTGCTTTGTGTATACCAGTATATCATATATCCCAGGTGCGGGCAAACTATTGATTTGAGCTCATTTTAATTTCCTGTAATCGAGACTCTCTTCAAGTGCCTTCGCGTTCCTACTGCCGTAAGCTTCGAATGATGTTCTTTCTCTTAACGGGAAGAAACCATCGTACCAAATTATCCCACATTTGATGTCACACCTCTTCTTATGCATGTTTGCGCTCGACGAGAACTTTTTTCTCGAAGTCATTCTAACGATGAACACGTTTCTGATTCCGTTTAGTTTTCCCGCATACATTTTGTGATATTTAAAATGTTAATGAAACATAACGCTAATTACATGTTTTTAAACACCTGAGGCTGATTGATATTTTATTACACAATGGCGATTATGATTCAGTTTACCTGTATGTCTCATTGAAATTACGTCATATTTCAAAAGAGAATTGCGCCCTCTGTGGTTATTTAAGGTTTAGGACTGGTATTTAGCGCTTTCGGTCACTACATAAGCTCCCTGTATGTAGCTTTAGGATTTGACCAAATTGAGTTAAAAAAAGAAATACCCTGTTTTAAAAAAAGAATCTCTGTCGTTATAAAAAAATAGCTGATACTCTCTTATTCAGCTATATTTCTACATGCAGTGACTGACATATGAGCTGAGGGTTATAAGCCACACAAACAGAGACCGTGGTCAAAACACCTGTTTTACAGGCTCTGACCTCTTGAATATTTTACCCATTCCTTTCTAAAGGTTTATTATTATAGCCTTCATGACTCTTTTTTATTATTGTTATTATCATTTTTTTCACTGAAAATCCAAATAATTCGAATAAGTATAACTCGTTAAAGATTAACATTCCTTCAGGGAGTAAGCACTCAGCATATTTGTTCTTTTATTATCATCATCACAGTACTAAATTACACGCACAGCATTCCCAAAATTCCCAAATTACGAATGCATTTGGAGTGTTTATTTTTACTTTTACCCCTAAACCTCATTTTTAAAATCCTGCTTATTAAACTTTTTCGTCATCTCTAATCACACTTGTCAGTATTACTGTTTTGCAAAAATTCCGCGGCAACTTACTGATCTGGAGTGCCTGTAATCTTACAAATACTCCCGCATCCTCTATTGTTTAGTGTTGGCGGGACTCTTTGGAGAACGCGTAACGCCCAGCGGACAAAGTACTTCCCTTCCTAACATCATGCTCACTAAGGTATTCTACTTTTACGTTACCCTAACTCCATGCGTGCAATGCATATGAACAGTGGATTCATATTTCTAGCATGTTTAGACGTCTACAAAGGCCATAACTAAAGGACGGTTTCGTGGAAAGTACCTGAGCTGGCACTGGAAAATGTTTCAATGTTCCGGCACCAAGGCAAATTATATTTTGAGGTTGGGTCAATAACAAACTCTACCTTCAATGCGAGATTTCAGTTCTGGGGCTAATCCCTGTACCTCCCGCTGCAATCTAGTGTACGCTTGCCAATAATGAGAGGGATCGGTTACATGATGCTTTGGCAAAAACAATTGGCCAAGCAGAAATACGGATTGAGCGAACCATCCTAACTACCTACCTACTGGCCTAATTACACGCCGGCACATGAAATCGTTTTAAATTGTTAGTAAGAGGTCTACAATATATATTTTAATCATTTAAAGTAAATATTACTAGATATAATAATCACAAAGGAAAATATTGCCTTAGATGATCATGCGGACATATCCCGAGAAACATGTACAAGACACCCCTTTATTTATAGATTACTATTTTGTATAAGCTACAATAATATCAAATATCCACTCGAATATATCTCATTGATTGTTTACCACGTGAAGCGAAACCAATTGTTTCATGAAAATAGACTCTTTTTTCCTAAAAAAACATCAATCATAGCATATTAACGCGTCTTGTCCTAGTTTGGCCCAATTTCTTTAAATAGGACGAATCTTATAAGAAATCAAAGAGTGAAAATGGAACGTTATATCTGAAAAATGTATTGTATGAGTATTGAGTTTGGCATGTAGAAAATGGCAATGAATGTCACTTTTTGAGCATATACTGTATCGGCATTAACACGAAAGAAATAATGATGGGATACAAATTTTGAATGGGAACCTTTGTAATCGATAAGTCATGGTTTCAATATTATGAGTTGCCTATTTGAATGAATTTAACCTATTTTTTTAAAGTTATTCGATGATTGAGAATCACAGAAACTTATTACGAATTATGACTCTTGGGTAGCCATTTTAAAGAAATAGGCCTATATACAAACACTGATGTGTTGTAAGTTAAGCTGAGAATATTGATTGGGCTTCGTAGAAGGTTATACACCACTAACTCACTTATACACAGCAGTCTATGGAAAAAAATGGCAACTTTGAGCATGTTCTTTCACATTTAAAAAGAACAATATCACACCAAAGTACAAGCTAAAATCACCAAATAACAAATCTTCATCTTTTAGTTACGAAACACCAAACTTGCAGCACGTCTGATCGATCAGACATACAAGATGCTCTATAGTCGCTGCATCTGTAGTGAGCAAATTGATGTGAAATTGCTGGGCGCGGATTATTAATTGGCTTCAAAAAATGTGCGGTACAACAAATGCCACGTAGTTTTGAAACACACGAGTCTGCCATGTCAATCATGAAATTCCATCACTTTCTCAATAAAGTAGCGCATTGTCAGAAAGTTAAATCATTGTCTTTTTCATATGGATTATTTTTAGACCTTACGGCAGCCAGGTAGTGGTGTATAACCAGAAAGGCGTGAGATCCAAATTGCAGCCAGCAAGACGCTACCCATCCTGCGTTGTATGGTATATTCAATGCATTACACCTACGTATTGTAAATCTGTAACATGCTGCTGCAGACTTGGATTATAGAATCTGCCAGCTTGGAACATTCAATCGATTCTTAAGCTCATTCCTTTAAAACACGGGATGGTGTACCTGTACCAGTACCTACAGAGCGGTTGAGCAATTTTGTAGCCTAGTGACCCCGACAAATTCCACAGTCTTACGAAATAAATTAAGAAATGGTATTTGCCGTAAAAAAGCTTCTAAAATGTAGTGTCACTATAGGTCACAAAATGGGCCAACCGCCTTCAGAGCTTTATCTTAGATTTCTTAGAATCTCGTTAGTCGACTTAGTTGTAAACATGTTAAAATTGGTCTAGAAACATAAGCGTAACAGGCAGGGGCGGGGGAAGGTTGGCACCGCAGAGAGAGCTTTGACCGGGAAGAAAATGATTGAAAATCATGCTAAATCAGGCCTCTTTTGCCTACTCAACCAGGAAATCTGCCTCAAAACCACCCCCAACCGGAAAAATCTGCGTCAAACCGAGAATTTGCTCTCTTGACAATTGACCCCTTTTACGCACCTGTCTAGAAAATATTTTATCTAAGTTAAAGGCACCTTCAGTGATTTGCTGAATCAGAAATTCGAAAAAAAATAATCAAAAATGTATAAGTACAAGTATAAAATCGGATAGTTTAGTCGTTACTCTCCGTACGGACATACTGCAACACGCAATTGAATTTATTCCATCCTTTCAACACTGCCGATTTCAACCTTTCGTCAAGTTTCATTTGGGAAAAAAACTTATGAGAATACTGCAGACTTATTCTTTACTTTTAGGCTACTCTTGCAAATTTCAAATATTTTGACGTTTTCGGGTGAATCACTAAAAGTGTCTAAGGGTGAATTAGTTTTTATCTTTACTCAGTACGCTAACATCTCTGGGGGAAGATAATACCTAATTCTTATGTTAAAATTATTCGTCGATGTACAAATAATATTGACACCTTGACTCATTTATGAGACGTCACTTGAAGTAATTTAACTTAAATTTGTTAGTTTTTCATAGGTAATTAGAACAAAATAAGCAATACTACCGCAAAATGCTCTTTACATTGTTTAAAACTTTAATACGTTTCATGAATAAGAATAAACCAATTTAAAAAACTGGGTGATATTTGATCGTTTGATCAAACAGAAAACTTGTGGGTTTGAAATTAAATGTGGCCAAGATTAGGAATGACTTAAAAGAAATAAGAAAAAAATGGCATTCACAAATTATAATCAGATATACGACTAATACATTGTGACTAGAACAGAATGGCTCCCCAAATTATACTTAGATTATAACACTAATACATTGTGGTTAGAACTTATGGTTTGCATATCAGATTGGCGAACAATACATTTCCTTAGTACAGGAGTTAAGAAATTCGTATTTCCCCTGTAAATTTATTGCTTAAGTTCATATTGCGTGCCAATTTCTGAAAGCAATGGTTTACGAGGGGTGATTGATAAGTTCTAAGCCTAAGGTAGAAAGAGATATGCTACAAAGTTCAAATTTACACCATCTACAGTTTCATTCATCAAATGAAAATTCCAGAAGTTTCATGTGTATATCTGTTCTATTTTTAACTTGCAGATAATCAAACATTGAGAGTTTTGCCAGACCAATTGAAACAATTACGCGAGAAAATTAGAAAGTTGAGGAGAGGAAAGCTGACATCGGGGGAGCTCTTCAATCATCATGATCATGACAATGTCGCAGTCCGTAAGTCTATGGTAGCCATGCCTGCAATCCATCAGTGTGGCTTCAATCTGGTAGAACATCCAGCCTATTCACCCGAATTTGACCGTCTGACTACTATCTCTTCCCAAAGATGAAATAGGAACTCCTCAACTTTTTAAATTTTTCTAATCATCGGTTAAATTGCTTCAATAGGTCGGGAAAATTCTCAATGTTTGATTATACCTACCTGCAAGTTAAAAATAGAACAGATATAAACATGAAACTTTTGGAATTTTCATTTGAAGAATGAAACTATAGATGGTGTAAATTTGAACTTTGTAGCATATCTCTTTCTACCTTAGGCTTAGAACTTATCAATCACCCCTCGTAGATGTCAACTTCTATTCTCGATGACACCCACAAAAACATTCGATGGAAGGACATAAAACTTTATGAATATATCGCTTCTCACATATGTTATAAAATCATTTCAATCAAACTCTAAAACTTAAAAAGATCAACAAAACGTCTTAAACAACTTTTTGTTGAAATGCTTTCAAGGAAAGATTCTCCAAAATCGTACTGAGAACCGATATCTGACATTTGATAAAATTTTAATGGCAAAGGGTTTTTTAAATATTTATGTTTGCTAGTATCACTTTCCACTATGGAATTATCTTTTCAATTTTCACTTGGATTTATATGAGAATTCTGCCACCAATGTATGATCTTACCAGATTACTCCTACTGAGATGTTATTGTGACAGTCACTTACGCTGCGTACAGCGGCGATGTGATACCTGACATTTTGTATTCCTTTTGTGGTACTGACATATCTAGTACAGCAGTTTTGAGGAGTAACTTAATTGTTTCCAATACACATGACTTGCGTGTGTTCCAAACATAGGCTACAAAAGAATACCCTACCAAATGTAATATATGTCAATTTACCGCCACTCTCACTAATTCCCATAATGTGTATGCGATCTGTAACGATATGACAGTTAATGACTATAAACTATAATCCCATAGTGGAAAGCGGTATTCCGGTGTGAAAGCAGATATAGTCCGGTGGGAGCCACAGTCCGGGCTCCATAGACGATAACGGAATAAAGCGTGAAACTAATGTTGCGTGAAGAGTCAACTGAATCGAGTGCTCTATTCTCTACCGTTGTAGCCGGACTATGATTACGGCGGACAATGATTACTTCTACACCGGTACTAGCAAACATAAAACAGAGTAACGACTTCATTACCAGAAGATCTTTGAATGTTTTAATTCGCCCTCTCTTTATTGAGATTGAGCACTCTAATTAAAAAGGTAGTCTGCTAATATTAGGTTGAAGAAGCTACACGAAATTTGCTCTATTGAAATACTAAGGAATGTACCGTACACTATGTCTTTAGTTTTGTTCTTTTTTTCCAGTACTACGGCGAATGTATAGAAAGTTCAACTAGAACTTTAACTTTAAAATCATTAAGGATAATTAAAATGTCCAACAATTTCTTATATTTTAAGGAACAGTTCAAAAAGTACACCTATTAATATTATGCTTCTTTCATCACCCACAGCAAAATGCGCTAATACGTGTATGATGTGAATCTTTCTAAGCTTCGAGGAAGCCTCTAGGAAGGTAATACGGTTTCCTATTTTACAAACAGCAGTTTTGTGTAAAGTAGGGGTAATAAAACTGGCCTCCTGAAGCTATTGCGCCAAGTAGGGGCCACACGCCATATTGGCCTGTGGCTATTGCGTCGATGCTTGATAGTGCAAATGTCGAAGCAGAGAGATTGCCTTTTTTAAAGCACTGCTAACTGCAAAACCTCCTATCGTATGATACACTCGCGCTTCTATAGTGCAGAGTTGCAATAGGCCATCAAATATCTATCAGAAAACAATTTAATCGGTCTAGCAAATTGTCATTCAGTAAAAGCCATTTTCAATACGAAATGTTGACGAGGTAACTTCAATGTTGTTATTTGTAGATAGGAACATCTGTCTGGCTGGAGGTGGGGAGAGGAATAGACATTCAATGAAACTAGGGTTCTCAATAATGGTTGGAAAGTTATATTAAACAAAATTCCTAAAGGGATTGCGACAGCCAGCAGACGTCGGAATTTGTTAGCCACGTTTTCTAAGCAGCAACTTCAGAGGCCTATGTAACACCTCATCTTAGATATATACAACGTAACTTGCGTCACGTAATGGTCCAAGGGCACAACCGTAGCAGATTTTTTAGTTCATCTAATTTTTTGTCTTACCTATCAACTATCACAGAAAAAATCGGTTAAGTATATATTACAGAAACTAAGTATTGCGTTTGACAAGTACTTGGCGGTTTGAGGGGATTTTGCATATCGAGCGGATTGCACTGCAAACGACAGACGCTTAATATGCATGGTTTTAAAACATCTGAAGTACTGTCTTGATTTTTAATTTTAGCACGATGAAATCACACACAGCTGCAAAAATAATATCATATTCCATTGTATGATTAGTTAGCTAATGGTACTGTACATAACTCTAGGCAAACTGTTAAAAATAAATGTATATGGGGTAACTAATACGATCAAATTACTTTCAAAAGTGCATCTTTCATATCCAAATTCACAAATAACAAACGTATTATGCTGAAATATGTGCCATTGCGGGAAGCGAGTTTGAATACAAATATTCAAAGATGAATTATTGTAACCTGTTAACCAATAAAGCGTGAATGACTACCTCATCGTAATTAGAGAAAGTACTTTGACTTACGATTGATCTTAAATACCATTGAACACCGTTATGTTTATAAAGACGTGGTGCTCTTTTTCGTATCCATACGTCTCGTGAACCCACCGATCGCTTACAAATTAGCATTTCACATCCATCGTTTTTGGAAGAAATTATTTGCTTAAAATCCTACACTGTAAATAAACGTTGATTTAAGAAGTATTAAAGAAGTGAACCACCCTTTCTGTTGACAAAATTATAGTCAAACGTTATTACACCTACAAAGCGGAGTATTTTTCCCCAACAACAATGCGTAAGTTTACTAACTTTTGACTAAGATTTTACTGAACAGAAATGGTTGTTCCCTTTTTATTCAACATTTAGGAAAATATGTTTATAGAGTATCTTTCCTCATAACATTTGTGGTGCACTGTTGCTCATAAAGTTGGAATATTTTTTCAGACCCAATCTTAAAACGTATTTCTATTTGAACGCCTCAGTAATTATATTAGAGTAGGAGAATAATTACATAATGAGTCCCCACTACCCAGGTGAAGTGAATCCATGCATAATTTTGAATTAGGTAACAATACCTTTTGTTGGGAGCTATAAAATGTCACACGCCTGTTGTTTGTTCCTTTTCCCTGCTCCAAGCTGGTGTGCAAGGAGCCTATTTTTGCATAGTTGGTTGTTACCTTAACAACAAAAACTGACACAGAGGTTCCCTAGGCTATGGCTCGTCCAACGGCATTGTCAATACGCCGAAGAGTGCTTGCACTCCGACGGGAAGAGTACAAACAAGCCATAGTCGCTGATTTCCTCGGGATATCGTAGAGTACGGTCTGTAAAATCCTCAGACATCATCTATAGGTGGATCATTTGAGGCCAAGAAAATCTTCAGGACGACCACGATTGACTACCAGACCAGATGATCGCCGACTGCTTAATCTGTGCCGTAGAGCCCGGAAAATGCCAACGAGTCGTCTTCGTCGTTTGTGGAGAAGACACTATGGAATCAACGTTTCCCGCCAAACTGTAAATCGGAGATTGTTTCAACATGGTTACCGAGCAAGACGAATGACCAAATGTCCACGCCCAACCGTTCTCCACTGAGTTGATCGACTTCGCTGGGCTAGGGAACACAGAAGATTACAACTCAGACACTGGCGAAATGTTGTGTTTATTGGGCTAGATCCGCTAAAAAAAACCCATGACCCCCCCCCCCATCAAGATGGAAGAAAAAGGGTTAGTCGATTCCGTGGTGAGAACCTACGAGTTGACAGTATTCATGAATCGACTCAAGGTGGTGGCTGCTCAGTGATGGTATGGGCCGGTATTTATAATAGAGAAAAAAAACATCACTGGTGGTGCCAGAGTGAAACATGAACGCCATCGTGTACCTGGACATTCTGGAAAACCCCTGTCTGCCACATGCAAGAATGGTTTATGTAAACAACTTTCGACTGCAAGACGACAATGTCACGCCGCACGGGGCCACTGTAGTGAGACAATATCTTGAGAGGATGGCCTGCTTGCTCCCCTGATTTGAACCCTATCGAGCATGCCTGGGATGCCTTAGGCCGAGCCATCAATTACAGAAACAATCTTCCTCAAACACTACAGGAGTTAGCTCAGCCTCTGA
The DNA here is from genome assembly GCA_023653785.1 of Ophioderma brevispina. Taxonomy (NCBI): domain Eukaryota; kingdom Metazoa; phylum Echinodermata; class Ophiuroidea; order Amphilepidida; family Ophiodermatidae; genus Ophioderma; species Ophioderma brevispina. Next base: position 92,007 of record JAMKCH010024102.1, on the reverse strand, counting down.
CCAATGAGTGGGACGCTCTGCCCATTGACATCATAAACAACCTTGTGGGCAGTATGCGGCGACGTCTTGACGCACCGATTCATGCCAGGGATGGCCATACTAGATGTTAGTGACTGATTGACATTTAAACAGTACTATTGAAAATTTCGATGCATGAAATCACCCAAAAATATGCTATATGTAAAAATGACTGATGTGAAAAACTTGTAACAAAATCCTTAAATCTGCTGTTCAACACCCCTTTTCCTTTCAGGTCAAGGACACAGTTCGTAAAGGGTTAATTGTGGACTAAGTTCATGGTGATATGTTCGGAAGAGACTGATCATTCAAGTAGGGTGGCGATATACACCCTAGATATCATAACTCACACTGTAAGAATCATTCCATAAAAAGTGGTAACAATATTTTATTCCAACTTTATATGCAACAGTGTATTATTGTGAGATATTTCACCTACACTGAGGTTCTAAGCCGCTATCAGTTGCTCCTTTGTTGTTTAATACTTAATTAATTATTCTATTGGGAGAAAGGAAAGTTTCGTTTCATTTTTTTTTTTTATTTCGATTTGCTAAATGTTTCTCTTTGTAACTTTTTTTGGCATGCACAGGTCTTCATAATAATTTTTTCAATGGTTTAAAATTCAGCCGTCAGTTAACCTGTCGTGATATGTTAATTCCTCAGAATTAACATAAATCAGCCAGATTTCATTTATAAATACGCGTCCGGTCCCGTCTGATTGCGTATGGCAATACGATATAGCGAATTGTAGATTGTTTTGATTCAAGCAATCATTAACCTCTCACGGACGAGAGTGCTTTCAATTTTAAAGCTTCTGATTGGAGGTTCGCGATATAATTATACTCGTAGCACTTTGATTTTGGAAATTCCTCAGAATTAACATAAATCAGCCAGATTTCATTTATAAATACGCGTCCGGTCCCGTCTGATTGCGTATGGCCATAGGATATAGGAATTGTAGATTATTTTGATTCAAGCAATCATTAACCTCTCACGGACGAGAGTGCTTTCAATTTGAAACCTTCTGATTGGAGGTTCGCGATATAATTATACTCGCAGCTGTTTGATTTTGGAAATTCTTTAAGAACGGATCATGTTATCCAGCGAGCTGAAATTGACTTAATCACAACTCATCAAATGGAACAATGATGGGACGATTACTAAAATAGGGCGAAATTGTTAATTAAATCAGCAGAACAGTATCTTCAGTGTGATTGGTCTATCTACCAGAACTTTTAATTACCATTTATCTTGAACTATCATTGTTTTCTTTTTCTCGGGAAGCGTCTAATATCCCACCGCTGGGGTATCGTGATATGTTAATTCCTCACAATTAACATAAATCTCCCGATTAGATTTAGAAATACCCATCCAAGCCCGTCTGATTGCTTATGGCAATACGGTATAGCGCCATCTCTTTGCGAAATGTAGACTGTTTTCATTCAAGCAATCATTAACCACTCATAAACGAGTGCTTTGAATTTGAAAGCTTCTCGTAATATGATTGGAGGTTAGCGATATAATTATACTCGCAGGAGATTTTAAACTTCAGTTTGATCTTGAAATTCTTTAAGAACGGATCAATTTATCTAGGGAGCTAAACTTGACTTGGTCATAACTCATAAATTGGAATCAACAATGATGGGACGATTACTGAAATATCGCAAAATTGATCATATGAGTAGATCTGTATCTTCAGTGCGATTCGTCTTTATCTACTAAGTCTCTACTTTTGATGCCCATGTCTCTCGAACTATCATTGTTTTCTACCGCTCGGGGAACGTCTAATATCTCAACAATGCCGCTGTGATATTTTTACCACTTCAGGTAGTCTTACTGAATATGAGCATACGAGCTTTATTCCGTAAGAATCCAACATAGTGTTATGGTTCGATGTGACTTTCGGATATACTGGTTTAGACATTTTATGGTAAAAAGAGCATATTTAGGGGCACATTTTGTCCATTTTATCCCAATTTGCATTTTAAAATCTGTTATCTATTATAGGCAATGGTTTGAGTTATAATTCCTTCTGATAAAATCATATTATCAATCCAGGCAGCTGAATTTGACTTAATCATAACTCATTAACTGGAATAAACAATGATGGAACGATTACTAAACTATGGCGAAATTGATCAGTACATGAGCATAACTGTATCTTCAATGTGCTTCGTCTTTATCTATCAAGTCTCTACTTACTTTTGATGACCGTTTCTCTTGAACTATCATTGTTTTCTACAGCTCGAGAAACGTCTAATATCCCACCGCTGGGGTTGTTCTGATATGTTTATGTTAATTCTCAGAATTAACATAACAGGTGATAAGGTCATTTAGGGAAGGTCATTTAGGGAGCACTTTTTGTCAATTTTATCCCAATTTGCGCTTTAAAATCTGTTATCTGATAAAAGAAAATAAAACTAGATAGTTTGGGAGAAAATGTTTTGAAACCCAAATAGTTTCAACTACATTTGCTCACATCAACTATTATTGTGCCCATTTAAGACCCATAAACCTAAAATAGTCCAAACTTGCCGCGGTGAAATCATAAAAGCTGATATAGCAAAACTTTTAATATTATCAAAACCAATGTATATTGATGCCGTTTTTAACAACTATGTTGCTCCCAATTTTACCATTTGCAAGTAACTATACTACAACAATTTCCAATAAAACAATGCAATATTACTACCTGAAGAAAATGGCTGATAATGACTTCAATATCTGAATTATAGCAATACGTTACATGGAAATAATTTAAATATGCCCGTACATGTAAAAAGGTTTTGAAGTTCGAATTCCATGCCTTTTTTGTAAACTGGAGGGCGTGTGTGTATTAATTGGTGCAAAAAGTTACTCTTTTTCATAAACGTTTGAAGAAAAAATTATGGAAAACGCTATCATATATTTTATAATAACATGACCAATAACCACGCTTACAAACATTACATATTACATATAAGCAGGGAAGCCTGGGCCAACATTAAGTCCACCTCTGGATCAACCAACAAAAAGCATGTGTCCCCTTAGGCTTTGTGCAGTAATAATTATCTTTCTATAGGGGTGTTTTCGAAAGGGAGCAAGCGATTTTGGGCACATTAATAGGGGCAACGATTTTGGCATGCATTATGCTTGGTAAATGTATTTTATACCGTCATGGTTTAATAGTAACATGTGGAATCGTTAGGCTATTTTAATAGGTTTATATTTTAGTTATTCATATATAAGGTGCAAGTATTTTGGATAATCAAAGAAAGCAAGATTTTTAAGGACACGCACTTTGGGACAAAAATCCTCCCTAGGAGAGAAAAGCATTGCAGAAGTAATCCAGCCAAAAGAATGTTGTGACGGTTGCCATGCTACTTGCCGGATATGTATTTTTTCTGTATTTTGAGATCGGGATCTTATGAACATATTTGCGCTTAAAATTGTAAATATTTGCGCTTAATTTGAATGCATTAAAGGCTAATGTAGTTAAATAACCACATCGCATGGTTACTTAAGGGTTCGACGATTCCAGGATATCATATCAATTTTGTAATATATGCCTTAATGTTTATTTTGTCTACGATATTATTAATGGAACGATCGTCTGCACTTTTTCGCCGAGATGGAATCTTTGATTACTGAACATAACAAGACGAGATGAATTTCTTAGAGTTTGTTATCCGTTGTATTGATATTGGGTTTCGTGACTAACTGAGCACTGTTTTTGAAGTCTGCATGCCATCGAACTTACAAAACACGGATAATAGTCTGTACTTTAAAAAATCATACTGAGAAGATAGTAGGTAGCGATAACAGTGTAAAGACAAGCAAATGTTTCTCAGCTACCTAATAATGCATTCAACAATAATGTTTATCTGAGAAAACTAAGCATTTGTTTTCTTTTACAAATTTGTTATTATTAAGTCCTAGTTCTATCACCATTTCCCTAATATATTGTTATTTGCAATGGATACCACACGTCTCAGGGTTCTATCCTTTAAGTCAAAATGTCTACTTTCAACAGCAGTTTTTCTCTCTCCGCTCCGCTCATACATTATGCAACTCGTTACCATCTGAACGTTCCCGGACTCCGTTCTGCTGCATCGATGCTTACCTTCAAGAAATTAATTCCGTCATCCTACCTGTTCCCAAAATAATGTGACTGATTTTTTTCAGTTTGCTGTGTTTGGTTTGATTTTTGCCTTTCATTTGCATAATTTTAATTATATCTCGGCGCTGTAATCTATATGTAATGGCGCCTTAGAAAATCATGCATGTATGTGTGTGCATGTATGTGTGTATGTACCTAAATGAACATAACTCATCCCAATCTTGCAATTTAACTCTTTGCATTTTTGTTTTTCTTGTTATAAACATTTCAAAATTATTTATCTTCATGAGCATATTCAGAATCAGCGTGAAAAATGCATTTAAATGAGTCCAAAGAAGCCGTAGCCTTTGTTGTTCGTTTTTAGATGGCATCCCAAATGGCCTACAAATATTTGGAAAGCCATCTCAAATGCCACTACTGACTTATGCGTTATAACTCATACAGAATTGCCCAGCGTGCAAAGAGTTAAGTACTTTTTGTTTTGTTTTGTCACTACATGTATAAATTCATGTGACAACCAGTGCAAAAATTGTATTGGAAGAAATGCATTGTGGGAAGAACATTATACCTCCTCTTCAACTTAAACTACGCTAGTTTGAAGATTTTTGAGTTTAAGATCATTTTGGTAGAAATGTCATTGTACACCTCTACGTCTGTAATTTTGCTTATTCTGGGATTTTGTATGTATCGGGCTCCTACGCACGTATTCTATCTAATGCAGTTTTTTATTCAAATAAATATTTCCTTTCCATATTAAGCTACATTAGGAGGTCTAAGTAAAAACAAAAATAAAATAAGGTAAGGAAATTTGCTCTCCTTTCTCCCTATTTGCCACTTTTCCACAGAGTGACTTCTAAATCCTGGCTAGTAGTACGATAATATTACCAAACTGTCTTCATATACTTATTATAATCCACTTTCAATTGAAAACAATTTTTCATTATCAGTAGCCCCTGGGAGAATACGCAAGGTGCTAAAATACTAAGACCGGGCTTGCTTAACTTCCGGCCAAATTAGCGAAAATGGCTAACAAAAACAAAGTGATGTTCATCGCCCTACCACGGTCGGAGTTCGTTTGTTGTGTTATCACATTTTTGAACTCATCATAATTACTGGATGTGGCTCTTTTTAACCATGCGTCTATACGCGGTATTTTGTTAAACAACGCGTCAACGTTGAGTACCACGATTCTTTTAATACCTTTCGTTTGTGTTTGCAATTCCTTTACAGTATGGAAAGTATAGATTTTTTTAACAAATGTTTTAGTATGATTTTATATATTCTGTTTGTGTCCTTTCAATTTCGTTCAAAAACACCCACTTATTTCAATGATCTGCGATTTCGTTCATATAAAAGGAAAATCAAAATATTCATTTTGATTGATATACGCTTATGGCAAGCTATTTGTGTAATAAATCTGATAAACTCAGTTTATCTAGATAAACTCAGTTTTTCGATCGAAAAACTTGGTTTTTCTGGAGGAACTTAGTAGTTTCGATCGAAAAACCGAGTTTATCTAGATAAACTCAGTTTATCAATCGAAAAACTGGGGTTATCGATAAATTCAGTTTATCGGAAAAACTGAGTTTCTCGATCGAAAAACTGAGTTTATCGATAAACTCAGTTTTTCGATTTGGAAAACCTAGTTTTTCGATTGATAAACTCAGTTTTTCGATCGAAAAACTGAGTTTATCAAAAAACTAGGTTTTTCGAAAAGCTTAGTTTTGCACTTGAAAACCCCAGTTTATCAACTTGAAAAACTGAGTTTATCGATAAACTAAATTTATCAAGCGAAAAACTTGGTTTTTCGATATTAAACCCAGTTTTTCATCTTGAAAAACTGGATTTTTCGAAAAACTCAGTTTATCAGTTGAAAAACCGAGTTTATCGATAAACTCAGTTTTTCGATTTGGAAAACCTAGTTTTTCGATTGATAAACTCAGTTTTTCGATTTGGAAAACCTAGTTTTTCGATTGATAAACTCAGTTTTTCGATCGAAAAACTGAGTTTATCGGTTTTATTACACAAATAGTTTGCCATATACGCTCTCTTGATTTAAGATATTTCAATGATCTGCGTTAAAACTAAACAATTTCATATCTTAAAGGTGGATTAAGGGGGGTTAACATCAAATTAGACCATGATAGAGTTACCCACCTTTCAAACAGACGCCAAATTAAACGAGATTGCATTTATTGTTACATAATTGGGACTGTGATAATAACTGGCCCAGTGATTCGTGTGGTATTCTTCATAAGGCTCGTGGCTATATGGCACTCCTTCACAAGGCTCGTGCTTTCTATATAATATTTTAAAATAGAGTAAGAAGAATGAAGATGGTAATCCGTCAATCACATTAAGCTTTTCTGGTATTCAATCACCAGTTCTTTCATTGTTGTTTATTTCAACAATAAAATAGCAATAGCAAAATGTTTCAATTGTCCCTTAAAATAGTGTAAACAAACTTGCTCAACTTGCAATCACTACTTGGGCTGAATCGTAATTGACAGATAAGCTAACAAGTAGATGATAATCGAATATTCACAATAAGCTTTTATCTTATTCATCAGTTCTTTTACTGTTAAATATTTCTTTACTTTGTACTACCTGAGATGTTTCCTTTGTTTCAAATGTCCTTTATTGTTTAAAAACCATGAATATTCATAGGTTAAGGGGTTTGACGTGTTAGCGAATTACTCGATAGAATTTTATAGAATTCCCGTACTTCTAGTATTTATACAGAGGGTTTCTCGGACCTGGTTTTTGAGCTATAGCCAACGATAAAAACCACACACTCTATGTGAAAAGTAAAAAAATATGCTTGAAAAAATCGTCTACAAAATAAACTATCTCGATAGAATTTCTTTTTCTTTGTTTCCATTCTTGAGATCCCAAGTGATTTTTCCAAATTTTTTGAATACAAAATGTGGGTGACCGACTTACTTTTTCCATTATATACCTAAAACTACTAACTTGCACACATTCATTATTTGGCGCGTTGTTGGGCAGCAGGAATCCGATCCCATAAAGCAGAACGCAGGCGAAGAGAATGCCGATTTAATAAACTCAACAAAAAAAAACCCCCGCATAGCCAAATTCTGACATAATGTCGATGACTGGACTCTAGTCAAGGGACCTATAATGGGCATTGAACAAAGAGCACAATGGATAATGATAAGAAAAATGGCTAGACGTATATGGAAGATGGATGATGGATGATGGATGGATGGATGGATGATTTGATGGGATGGATGTACGGAACGGACGGACGGACGCGGACGGAACGGACGGACGGACGGATGGACGATGTCGGCTGGATGGATGGATTGATGATGGATGGATGGATGGATGGATGGATGGATGGATGGATGGATGGATTGATGGTATGGATGGATGGATGGATGGATGGATGGATGGATGGATGTAATGGACGGACGGATCGGCGGACGGACGAATGGATGAATGAAGATGGACGACGACGGACAACAATTTACAATGTTATTTTTGTGACTTTTCTTTTGTTGAATCAAACACACATTAGTCACCAATTAGACACCCACACGCCATGACGGATTAAGCAAAACCATACGAAGTGAGGATCACGCACCATAACCTCAGTTAACACAGTACGACAGACAGACAGACAGGCAGGCAAACGGGCAGACAGACATCTAGAAAGATAGATAAGAGATAGAATAAAAGAAAAAGTAAGAAGTGAGTGATTCTCGTCTCTGGTCAATATTTGACCTCTCGCAAGCTTGGGGACAATATATAATTTCGTGGAGAACCCGAGTATGTGCAACGACGTTATTTGATGGCATTTCATTCTTAGTCTCATCTTCCTTCTTTCTCTTCTCTCCCAGGAATATTGTCTATCAAACAAAACGCTGAAGTAGAACAGCCAGCTCCATAACGGGATGTTATTAAATCTGAAGAGGTGTTTTTTCTAAACAGTTCCCTGTTGGCTACTGCAACTCTTCAAGATTGTTCTGCTCAATCGAGTGTTGCCGTATTTGTTATTCAATGTTTTTCTCATTATTGCTCCGTCAGAATGTTTTGTGAGGCGAAAAGTTTACACCTCGAAACTTGTATTATTGGTGTGATCAACGTCCATCAAACCAAAGTCTTCATTCTATGTGTAATTCTTGTAAAAGAATCTATTTTCTTGTAATAATAACTTATTTTCTGGTCTATTTATTTTTGTGAAGAATTATATTATATTCATTATTCTTTAAAAAACTTTAATAATAATTTATCCCTACGGTCCCAAGAGGAAAATGACTACCAACCACTGACTATCACCGCGTTAAATTTTGTGTTGTTATCGAGGAGCACTTTCCCCCGTAACACGAGACAGGGGTCCGCTCCGTGATTTTTGAAAGTGGTAACACGAGTCATTTAGGGATTTAAGGATATCATCGAAATTATAATAAGTTATGGTCAATTGGTCCTATCTCTGTAGCTTTCAGAATCTGCATAAAAGCGGGCATAAAAGGCAGATAACTTACAGTGTCTGCGATTATTCAACTCTTCCATGTGATGTATTGCATTGTGAAGAATCGCACAAACATCTAATAAAATAAGCTAAGGTAATCCAATGTTAACAAAACTAATACAACGATAGACAAAAGGATAGCCTCTACTAGAAGTGACTGAGGATATGTATCATCAACCGTGACATGTTAATGTTTCTGTAATAGAAAATGAATCAATTATGCAACGCCAGTCCGTCTTGCTATTAACATGATTTTATTTGGGCTTTTACTTGCATCACCGGCCACCCCAGCTTGGCCCTTTAGGGTATCTCTTGCAGTACACTGCAATTTGATTAAGTGCAATTTCACACGCAAACCTATATAATCACTGTTCTATCTTTCAAAGATGACATACAGCCCTTCACATAAGCTCCGATTGAACAATTCATCAATTGGGATGCCAAGCATTTCACACTAACGATTTCATCTCAAATTGATAAATATTTTAAAAGACTTCAAGGTTCCCTTTAAGTTAAGAGAATAAGCTGGTCTTATGTCTCTGCTCATTCTTTTTTTTTAATTAATGTGGTGAGAGCATACTTTGTCAACCACTATATATCTCGCACGATTCATTTCATCACGGCAACTATATGATGAGTGACCCATGCCACGATACAAACCTGTGTACCACTGAACTGAAGACTGTTATTTCTACATACAAGCAAGCATACATGCATACAGAATAATATTTTATAACCATACCTACATTTTAAGGATTTGTCTAGTCGCATACGCTTCGCTATTAAGATCCCCCTATAAAACCAATTACATTCTACATTGACCAAATGTAGAATAAAGTGTTTGGAAAGGCTCTACTACTAGGGATTGTTGTTGAAGCTATAAAGTGGTAACATGCAGTCGTGCGTAATATTTTGGCGCCATAATTCCTTTATATTCAATGAGCTCTTTAAAATTAAAACGTGTTAAAATACATTTTTAAATTGCCAGTGTAAGAAATAATGGCCAATTTTGAAATAACCATTTTCAAATAATCCCCCCAACCTTGTTTTTTTCATTGTTCTATGCATCTCTTTGCTTTAATATAATTAATTGATTTTTACCAGCGTAATCAGGAGAGGTCATACCATTGAATTCTTTTCCACCTTCAAAATTCACTTCGCTCGTGAATGTAGCAAAAAACGCTAAGTAAGTGAGTGAGAACACTGTTCCTGGAGTGACCACTCCCGATGTCCGGATGTTTGTGTTGCAGCAAATTTAGACTAAAGGAATATAATGGTAATGAGAGAAATAGCAGGACAAATAAGCTATTTGGTGACTACATGTATTTTTGAAAATAATGGTATCTTTTTACAATTTGGTCATTGTTGTGGTATTTCTTGTACTGGTAGAGGTTTTTTTTATGTATATACTTTTATTACCATGTTTGTAGAGCCTATTTGCATAATACAGCATGTACGACACCTTGTGCGTGTCGTAGTCGTGCGTGTGTTGTGTGTGCGAGTGTCTGTGCATGTGCGTGGTGGTGTTGTGTGTGTGTGTGTGTGTGTTGTGTGTGTGTGTGTGGTGTGAATTGTGTGTGTGTGTGTGTGTGTGTGTGTGTGCGGCGCGTGCGTTTCGTAGGTGGGGCACTGCTCCTTCAATCAGATGCTGGTTAAAGTACTTTGGCTCACTGAGGTTGAACAAAGACAACCACCCACCACCATGTAATACTGGCTGCGTCACGTCTGGACAAATATTTGTTGAAACGAATCCTCTCGCCTTCACGAATAAGTCTTTTTTCCGCTTTTGGTGGGCTATCTACATAACTGCAAGTTTGCATGGGGATTGCTTTTCAAACCGGTCATAAGCCACTGCTAGAGGCGTTATTCAAATGGCAGTGAAATAAGAATAAGAATATTAACCTGTGAAAATGCCGTTCTATTTTGTATCCAATTGAATTTTAAGTATGTCAAATTGAGGGTATTATTTTAAAGTATATACTTATAAAGTTATACTTTGAGCATACCAAATCTAGGCTCAAGCAAGCTGCAATGGGGTATCCGATATTTTGGGGTACCATTACGCTGCTCAATGGTTCTGAATTACATTTCTAAAACTCACTGTTCAATAGCAGTCCATTTCACAAAGGTTACTCTTTTACGGAATAAAGCTGTACAATACTTGTAATCATTTGATCCTTTTATAGAAGATTCCGTGCTAGGCTAATTCCATGAAGTCTTACATGAAGGATGAACCAAAATTGGGCTATGCCAAATAAAAAATCAACAAAATTATAAAAAATCAGATTTTTACCTGTATGTAACAAGGATAGCTATCCTTGCCCTGCAAATGATAAGACTGAAAGCAACCTAATGAAGACAGAATCGGATATTACTGTCCGTACGGACACTTAATACAACACGTAAATGGATGGCGATTCATATCTTTGAACAGTGCTGTTTTCTTCCTTTTTTCTATAATTTTTCGTTTGGAAAAAATAGCTTATGCGAATTCTACAGACTTATTCTCCACTTTTAGACGGCATTTGCAAATTTCGAATATTTTTATTCTTTTGGATGGATTACTGAGAGTGTCTTTAATAGGTTTTACGCGGCAAGTGTTATCCGCATACTTAGGCGAGCAGACATGCAAGACAACTTTTGTTTGGTCTAAGTTCACAAAAATAATTCATTCAACATAGTTTGATGGTGCTGTAAATCCCAGAAGGCGCTGCAGAAGATTTACCGTTTTGTAAGCGTGTAACAGGCCGTGTAGATTGCACACGGCAGTTTTTGACCACCACCCATGCGCCAGGAGCAGCAGGTCTCTCTCTCTAATCTCAAAGGGCAGCTATTGAGTTTTCTTATCTTTTTTGGACTTAGAATGTTTCCCTCTAACCTGAAAAAATAATGAACATTTTATATATTTTAAAAGAAGCAGTAGCGAGATTCGAAGCCGAGACCACTGTATCATGAGGTCAGCTACCTAACCAAAAGACCAGCGAAGATTGGTGTGCCAGATTTGCAATTCTAATCCTTGGTAACATTTACGGAATAAATCGCTACTGCTATTGTGGTCAGCAATCAATAAAACGAATAGCTCCGCTCTGGAACGGTTGCCACAACCCATGCTCCAGGAACATGAGTGGTGGTCAAAATCTCACACTTGCGTGTAGGTTTTGATATGTTCCCATCTTGGTATTGAACCGTATATTGTGTTCAACGGATTAAAGCCAGATTAGCGGATGTCTGTGCTTTATTCCGGTGAAATACAAAGGCGTTTACCAAAACGGGAACATACCAACGCCTAACACACTGTTGTAACACACACAAACCTCTTGACCCCCAATAATAACATTTTGCTACCACTGTAAATTCACAAGAGTCTCTGATCGAGCCCAGCAAACCGTTGTTTTTTACAATATATTGTAATATAGCCTCACAAAGAATTCAAATTTAATCCGCATTCATTAAGAATGCATAAAGAGCAAGACACCTATTCACGACTTAGTAGTAGAGCATCACACCCATAGAATATGTAATATTCATTGCGGACTCTGAGAATGAGAACCCTGGATACTAGTCTTAGCTTAAAGTAGAATACGGTTATATTTTGTAAATGAGGAGAAAATTGCAATTATTAAATTGTTATAGCTTTTATGCTTTCAACCTTGCATAACAAACATGTTCCGATCTAACATCAATCATTACGTACAGTTTCGTTGTATATCATGTTCATCAATAGCTTTATGACATTGGCCAATCAAAGAATTTTCTTCGAATACATTTACTTAAAAAAGCTTAACTCAACATAAAAAATATCGAAGCGCGCTTCTTTCGTCATAATAATAAATCGTTTTTATGAAAGAAATTAAAGCACTTCATCTTATCTTAAGCTATGGTGAATCTAAAAGAAATTAAATTATAAATAATTTATATCCACGGGAAGTTAAACGTAATAACTCATTAAAAGTTTCAGATACAGATTTAAGCTTTTGGAATTGATGGTAAATCCACAACTAATTTTTCCCAACCCAAAGAGTAATAGAGTGGGCGGACAATTCATGAGTCGATGACGTCTCACTAGCAAAGGTACGCATGCGTATCGCGGGTTTGACATTACAATGCATTCTGGATATTGCGAAATCGGATGAATTGGGTATAAAAAAAGGACTAAAATGTAATTCAAGTCTCTGGGCAAGATTAAGGATTTCTCAACTAAAATTTGTCATTTATTGCAGTCAAAGAAGCCCTCGACGGCTAAAGGAGGAAATACGTGATGTAACTATACTTTCTTTATCATAGAAATGCTTTATAAAATGGGTTTGGTTTCTCTATCCTCAAGTCGAACATATCATTCATATTATTCCGCTATTATTTTGGACAGGTTATTGCATTATAGCAGTAACGATACTCTTACAATCTTGATTCAAACTTTGCCCAAAGTTATGTTTGCAAATCCAACATGCAAAGTCCACGGGATTAGCAAAAAATCGTGCACTTTGTGATAGAAATTTACTGAACAGGCACACGCTTAATATGGACTATATTTATTTATTTCAAAACGGGACCCAGCTGGATTTGACCTGCGGCGGCAATTGTGGCTATTTTTCAAAATGGCCGCCATTCTTAGTTTCAATGCCTCATATCTCAGAGCGTGATCTTTGTGTCTATACCTGAATTCAGGGGCATGGAATCTAAATATGACGCTTCTTTTTAAAGCTATCGTGTCAGTCACTTTGTTTTCCAATATGGCGCCAATGTAACTCAAACTGATACTTTGTCATAGAATTGAACAAAATAACGATATCAACTTTATTTTTGTGTACATCCCTATGTTTTCAGGGTCAAAGAATCCAAATATTACTTTTTAATAGTATCAGGTGCATTTTATTCCAATATGGCCGCCAATTTACACTCGAATATCTTTGTTCAAAATAATGATGCTAAATTTATTTTTGTGTCTATACCTATGTTGTCAGGGCCAACTAAACCAATTATGACAATAATGTTAATGTAAGTATGCATTTCTCCAATTTTATTCATATTAGCATAATATTAAATTCTTATAAAGCGCGACATATCCACCGAAGTGCTCAGGGCGCCTAAGGAGGGACTTATGGAAAGAAACTCAATTTAAGATGTAGGAGGAAACTGAAGTTCTCCGAGAAAACCCACAGAGGTGTGTTGTGGATCGGCAACCAAATTCACGTATGACACTGACTCTCCAAGAAATCGAACCCGGCCGCATTCCTGAAAGCGGTCGATCGACTGTTACAACAACCCTACAGCACCGCCCATAAAACTCTAGCATTAGTAAAGGGTATTATGGCATATTAGAATAGCCTCTGTTGTTAATAGACCATCAGAAATTTGATATTAAAAAGGCATTACAATTGCAATAATATTGCACATAAAAAGAGTACCAACATTCGAGACCACGGTGGAAGAAGGACTCATATGCCACCACTGTCCTGAGTCTATCCCAACAATCCTGTCAGCCTTATAGGGACTGCTGGAAATCATGAGCCATTATCCACTGTAGTCCATTTTCAGGTTGCAACATCCATTAATGTAGACATTAATATTAAAAGGCAAAGGTTATTCCATCAGAAAAAGGCATAGAAATTGTAAACATTCCACTAACACAGGATACATGGCAGATCATGTATGGGGGTCAAACAATTATCAAAGCACCAGAGTTACCAAATCCAGCAGTCTTTCAATGTACTTTGCACAGTTGTAGATGAAATGAATGACTCTTTGAAATGGATGACTCTTCCACCTGCTGGTGAAGCGTATCGTGCAATCATCAGCTACAGAATGTATGTACCAGGGATCAGAGGACGGTGTAAGAAGTATAACACTACAAGTGCAATGCATCTGAATATAGTGGAATTATCTAACAAATGCCAATAATAATACACTGGCTATTCCCTGTAAGTAAATGGGCAATTGTAACTCAAAATGGCTATATTGAAAAAAGAACCACAAGGACTGACACAAGATATTTCAGAATGTGTGTCATATTTGGATTTCTTGTCCCTAAAACCATATGCATAGACACAAAAATCTAGTCAATATCATTTTGAAGAAAAGTGCCGATTTTAGTGCAAATTGGCGGCCATATTGGAAAACAATGCTTGACAGAATATATTTTTAAAATGTCATATTTGAATACCTTGGCATTCAAAACATCGGTATAGACACAAAGATCAGTGTTATTAACCGAGGTATGGGACATTGAAAAAATGAATGGCAGCCATTTTGTAAAATGACCACCATGGCCGCCAAAGGTCAAATCCAGCTGGTGTCCTGTTTTGAAATAATTTTTAATGGTCCATATTAAGCGTGTACCAAATCATTTCTATCACATAACGCACAATTGTGCTCCTGATGGGTCTTAACCCTCTAGACTATCGGGGGAGCTACTCCGTTGGCTATTTATACTCCTGGGCAAGCGAAGTAAAGTGCTTTTTCAACTAGGATTCAATCAGCTGGCGACGATGCTTGAACCCAAGACATTCTAATCATGAATTAATCGCTCTAACCGCAGCCTCCAATGAACAACTTCATGAAGTTGTACTTTGCTTCCAAGTCAGCCTTTATTTAGTCATCGAAATAACACATCCACGAGGACAACTGGTATATCTGAGCCACTTCTTGACTATACATCTTCTGATTTTAATATTCATTAATTCAACTGAATTTAAAATTCTGACCGTCCCATCCTGTTCCTTGCTTTGTTGAAATTTTTAATCCTCTGCTCTTTAGACGCCTTCCATTCCTTCTTCTTTTCTTTAAATTCCTGTGATTTCTTCTTTTTCTTCCTATCATCTTTAGATCCACGATTACTTTCTTTTCGTTTCTCTTCTTTTCCTAATGATTCTTGCCGTTCTTCTCTCGATTTTTCAGCTTGCTTTCTTTTTTTCTTCTTTTTCTTTTTCGGCAATGTTTTATCAGTCTGCTGTTTCTTAGCCGATTCTTTTTGTCCATGTTTGATTCTCTCCTTGTTTTTCTTTGCTACTTTTGGCTTTTTATCCTTTTAGGCTGGTCTTTTTCGACTTGCCAATCATATTTATGTTCTTTCTTTGGCAAAACTTTAGTATTTCGCTGTTCTTTGAATGAATCTTTAAGCTCTTTTCTATAAATTGTTTGGCTTTCTACTTTGTCCTTTGTAGGTTGTGTTTTAGTAGCCGGGTGTTTCTTCGACGAAACTTTCCGGTCTTTTTCGATAATTTTATTTTGATCGTTTCCCCTTTTTTGATTGTGTTTTAGTAGACTGATGTTTCTTTGACGTTTCTCTTTGGCCATGTTTGATTTTCTTCTTCTTTTCTTTACAATCTTTGCCTTTATATCCTTTTTAGATTCGTCTTTTTTGACTTGTCTTTCATTTTTCTTCTCCTTGCTTACTGACGCTTTAGTAGCTTGCTGTTCTTTCAATGAATCTTTAGGCTGTTTTCTATCAAGTGTTTGGGTTTTGGCTTTGTCCTTTGTAGTTGCGTTTTAGTAGCCGGCTCTTTCGACGACGACAATTTCAGGTCTTTTTCAGTTATTCTGTTTTGATCCTTTTCCTTTTTTGGTTGGGTTTTAGTAGCCTGCTCTTTCTTTGATGAATCTTCCTTAATTTTCATTCCCGGTTTTTCGTCCTTTTCATTTATTTTCTTCGGTTTACAAGGACAATCTCCATCACATGCTTTACCCAGTTCGGGTTTTAAGCAAGCATTTCTACAGAGAAAGCATTCATTATGGTAGGGAAAACCGTTGGTACCACATACTGTTTTAATCTCTCCTGGACACTCGAAGATACACGTTGGAGCGTGTTCAATAGCTGTAAAAACAAATGTCAAACGATAAGTGTTTATCTATGGCTAAAGACTTTTAGCTTATTTACTACAATGCATTGTAAGTGAGCACATTAATATCCTAATATTCTATGTCCAAACAACTTATGTTTAATTGATATCAACTGGTCCATAGAGCATTGTATCTTTAATAACAAAAGAAGCTAAGATCACGACTAAGTCATCCATTATAAAAAAAATACTTACACCAACCACAATTCTCTAAGTGCAAGGTATAAAATGCCTAATTCGAGGGAGGGAGGGCAGCAGGAAGTAACAAAATCTCCTGGCATGTCTTTTCGGAAATACCATCTTACAGCTTAGATTGTTCCAGCTCAAGTTTAAGGACACCCAATAAACAGTAAAGACGCCTGTACAACATGATAACATTCGATTTGAAGATCTTTTTTCCAAAAACAACCCTGAACCATGGATACGTTGAAGGAAGCCTTGTTTATTGAGTTACCTGTGTTTTCAGCAAAATTACCTAACAACATGTTATTGTATCATGTATTGGGCAAGGATATCATGCAAGATACACGAAGGCTTGCTTCAAAGCGGGGAACCTCCTGCTTATTTCCTAAAACGTTGTTGTCAAATGGTAGTTTTCTTTTGTGTCAAACCAAATAGCAAACGTACGAATTTAGCTTATAAAATTCAAAATAATCCAAGTAAATTTTCCACTTTTGATTTCATATATTTCATATTGATGTTACCCCTAAAGCCAATTACACAACCACACACACACACACTGACCAACAGTATTGCTACATGCAAAAAAATCATAATCGCAAATTGATTTCATAATTAAAGGGGCACAGACACATTTCCAGTAAAATATGAAATTCCTTAAAATAGCTCTTTTAGGGTTTACTGTAAACATTTGCGATCCACACCACCACTCAGATTCCCACCCTAAACATTTACAGTAAACCTTAAACGAACCCATACGTTAGAAATGGCTCTGGATATCCGCTAAATGAACTTTGAAAATATTTAGCGACTAATCCGAAGCCATTTCTATAACGTTCCTGTTTGTGCATTCCTTTTGGAATACAATCGGCTAGTTATCGTTTTCCAAATCTTTTCATCCTCATATTCAGGGGACATAACAATCAAATCGCAGGTTTATCGCACTCTTAGATTCGGGGAATAAGATATCTGTTTGAAAAAATATAATTTTGACTTTCAAATACGTCATGTGTAGTCAAGAATCCATGGTACAATAGAGTGCAGAGGCAAAGATTACTGGTTTAATGTGATGATGTATACCTAATTCTGTAATCGTTTTGCACGTCTGGGGAACATTCTTGTATTATTTTTTTCTATCTTTAGTGCCTATCCCGGGCACGGTACTTACATGAAGCACCAACCTCGTAGCGGCATTTTGGGAAATATGGTTCTGCATGTACAAATAGAGCTAGTGTTAGTAAAGCTGCAGTCAATCTCGGTAGAAACCGCCATAAATGTTTGATGTTGATATCCATCGCGTGCCTGCGAGAAACAGACGAAACAATAATGTACTTCTTTCGTGCGAGTTCATGATGCTCTTTGATATTGTGATCATATGCCGAGTATACCATAGTTATTTTTGTTAACAGATACGAAGCCGGTGAGAAAGGAATTAAAGTCTGCCTGGAGCTATGGTCCAGCTTCCATAAACAATAAGGAAATAAAGCGTGATAGTAGTGTAGTGAAGAGTCGAAGTGTCCTATATTTTAAAGTACAAACGTGACCCGAAACCTTACCATCCTTGCACATCGGTTTAGTAAAATAGAAATATATAGGTAATAAGTCCGAAGAGTAGCCATTACTTTCTTAGCGGAAAGCAGCAGAACAGTTTATTTACATAACACGTATTTCACAATAATTGAAACCAGGTTTGTTAGCTTAATCGGTTCGAATCCGGTGTAGAAGTAATTATTGTCCGGTGTACTCATAGTCCGGCTACAACGGTAAAGAATAGAGCACTCAATTCAGTTGACTCTTTACGCAACATTAGTTTTTTACGCTTTATTCCATTATCGTCTATGGAGCCCCGGACTATCAATTTTGATATCACGTGAAAAGATCGTCTTTTTCTCATTGGCAATCCTGAAATTTTAAGCCTCAAACCCAAATCCATTTTCTTTTCCCCAAGATAGAGAGAAGAAACGCCCTTTTCATGGTTAACCATCAACATTGGCAGAGTAGTGAATAGGCGGCCTTGCAATATGCATTTATTTCTTCTCCCATCAAAACAGCAAGCTTTTTTCCCACGATAATTGTGGGGAGTGTAATACATACAGGCTACATAGCGATGACCTAAATCGACAAGCACTTTAATTACATGTAAATATCCGCTCCACTCACCCCACTGCAGTGCCCTTTTTCAATGAAAACATCCTTTCTTTTCTTTTGGTTAAAAAACCTTTCAGCCTCGTTTTACGAATGAACAAATTGTATTCAATGTCTACTTCCTACAAGATAAGTAAAAGATAAATAACGGTGTCCATATACTTCGTGACTTCGCGTCTACATTTCAAATCAAATCATTTCCAACTCGTTGTTAAGTCTCAGTGAAAGTGCTGATTTCCACGGTACTCTATATCAAACATCGTATGTTATGGTTGCAATATAATATCCGTTGGATTTCAAATTAATGCTATTCAAAATGGTACTTACCTTATACAACATATGAATTAGGCTTAAAACTAACAATCTCTAAGTATTACTCTTAAACATGATTGCTTAAAATTGGTACACCACTAAACCACGTGTACATTTCTCCACAAAAATTAATAGTGCAAAAAAAGCATTTCCCTAAATATGCCTGCATCCCAAACCACATGCACGCCATTGATTTTTATCTATTGTTTTAATATCTATTCTGACAGTAATAATATACATATAGATTTCTTTATCTATAAAAAGCTGTGAATCTGTTCAAGGGCGACTTAACACATAGGTTGTTAATAAAAACCTCCTTTAGGTGTCAGTACACATGTAAGCATGCCATAGGCTCAGACAGGAAGCATTTTCTGCATGGATTCTTTGAATTTTGAGAGATAAAATTAATTTTCCCACGATTTAATCAAGTGACCAGTCACATTTCACACATTTCAATAAAGTAACAAACCATGCCCAATCGATGATTCCGCATTTGACCATTCCATTGAAACTCTTCCAAAGGGCAGTGTAAGATATTGAATACAAATATCATAATTTTTGCGCTCAAGATATTCCAAACCAGATGATTTTCCCCTAGTTAATTATCTTTTCTCATGGGTAACCGATGTGAATGGGACTAAATGTCAACACAGAACTTGTTAATGTTTGTAATTTAAAATTATTGAATGAAACCACTCTTGAATTATGGTTTATTGAGTAAACTGCACGCGTTACGTTTCATATGGCGATATTTGATGTACAATCCGATTTGTTAATAAGAAAATATCATTTTCGAGCCTGTTTTGTCGTTTTGGGGGCACGCTTCTAACATTTGCTTCCAAATCGGTGTCAACTACTCGCAGCTCAGACGAGCGGCTTTCAATCTTCAGCTTGGAAATTTGCATTTCAAGACCTGGTGTAACAATCAAAACTTTTTACAGTCATTTTTTTCAAACAGTAAATGGGAAATTTTACGAAAAAGTAAGAACACTTTTTCATGAAAATAATTTTGTTTATAAAGGAACTAAATTGAAAATACAGTATATAGATTTAATAATAATAATAATAATGTCGATTTACAGCGCGCACGCATCCTCCATTGTAAAATTAGGGTCACCCCTTTTGGATCTAGAGGTCAGCATAAAAATGGTGACATTGTCTTTCCAATTGTTGTGATCCAGTAGCATACATTTATGGCTGTCGCCAAAAATTATCATGAAACCATGAAAACATATAGGCCCTCACTGTGATCTTATTCTCCGCATTCGTCCGATCATTTAGACTGCACATCCTTTATCGAAGAACTGCTGCGAAACATATTAAAAGCAGTGACGTCGCCCTCTAATTTAAGACCAAAGAGAGTAAAGAACTTTATAGAGCTATTTTGTGTGACCCGATCGACAACACCATTCCCTCTCATTTTGCACCATCAAAATTGAGATTTTGGTATCAGAAGAAAGTTCATATTTTTTCTCATTACCTTAGTAACATTTAGGCCCAGGAAACGTTTCCTTTCCTTTTGATGTTATGAACAAAAACGTCTTAAAATGCGGTCGACCACATTAATTAACATATACTGCCCTATGGGGCAATTAAGTACACATTTTTGCATTTACTATCCAAACGGCTAGACTCAAAATTTGTAATCATGTTTTTGCGATGTACTTCCAAGTGAAGAAAAAAAAACATCATATGAAACACTGGACGATGATCGGGTCTTTATTTTAACCCTTCTTATTAATTGTATCAACTAGCGGGAGGCCCGCGATTCGCGCGAGCTCCCACTAGCTGAATGAACGGGAGCTATCACTGAAATGCACTGAAATGGAAGCGATCACTGAAACAGAAGCGATCACTGATACTGCGGCGACACCACCTTACACTCCCGTAATAAATTACCCGAGTCACAACATTCTTAACACTTTAACTCAAGTTCCTTTAGTTCCCGTCATATCCTGTCGCTCATGCAGTTACCATTTTCTAAGGAAACGTCAATATTTAATTCCGTATAACTTTCCGTATACATTTTAATCATCTTCTTTTCAAAACTACTCCCGTGTCATAACCCGTAGTTTCCGTCATACCAGAACCAATACATGATGTTGTATTGATCATTTTAACCCTGTAGTCGTAGTTCTCATTTTTCAAAAAATAAAACGTTATTATTTAATCCCATATATCTTTTTAGTGTTTAACCTTTTTATCTCAAAAGTACTCCCCATGTGATTACCCGTATAGTTCCTGTCATAGTGCAGTTAGTGTCCACTTTAAACGGGCCTCGACCTTTTGCCCACCCAACCAAATCATTGTGACATGAATCCATTCATAAGTTTGACATTATGTAAATGATTCCCACTTCACAAGGCACCATCCAATCACTGATCAATGACATGCTATGGATGAGCGATTACCCATACACTGTGTGCATGAACATTGGCGAGTAGGCCTGTTTTTACACATGTTAGAAACCTTGTTAGAAATGGTCGTTTCGGATATTTTTAAGCAACATATGTCAACCAAATTACACCACCTTATAAAAAATAAGATTATCGTGGTTGTCAGCTTCCACGAAGAGTATAGGTCTAACCGTTTGTCCAATGGCGTCCCTCTTGGAATGTGCCAAGCAATCACTGGTGATTTTTGCCATAGAGTTAGCATTTACCCTACCAAAATACCACTCTTTATAAACTAACATTTTCGGCTTTTTCTGAATGTATCAATAATAATAAAATTCACATAGTTTGATAATAATATCATTCTACAATTACAGCTTCTACGAAGAAACAATCCCTTGAGCACTTTCTTCGCAACGACGTGAGTTTTCTTATGTCCTATGCGGTAAGCACAGAGTACGCTGACAGGTCATGGGCCTATTGAACGCACTGTGGGCACAGTGAATAGGGAAAAGGGACAGAACTGCAAAGATGTTATAGCCAAACATGGTTTTTTTTTCTCACAACTCTTTAAGGTCAACGAGAGATTTCAAGTTATCTATATTTTTTTCTGTGATATGAAGTGATTTAATATAGATTAGATACTCAATTAGATTCCCTACCGTTTATTCGGTTGCAAACAAATCTAATATGGAAAAAAAAAAGGGTAATTTGTATAGGCTTATACTGTATTTCAATAGAAAACATAGGCTGAATTTCATTTTGCTCCTATGAATGGTGAAAAATTTCACATTTTGTACCAAAGAAATTTCTCAGCTTAATCAGCTTAATCCTTTCAAGATGGGGAAATATTGGTTTTTAAAAGCTTTTTAGACCAGGCAAAAATCGAAATTCACATTTTTAAGGGACACCTGTTTCTTGAATTTGAAAATTCTATCGTTGCAACCTTTAAAACTCCTAAGTTCCCGTCAACCTGCAGCGCAGTTTATGACCCTTCTCTGGCTTCCTTCCAGTTTTCTTTCTTTTCTCTGTATCCCTCAACATTTGCCCCTCTACGAATTAACGTTTTCTCTCTTATTCCGTCTCCCTCAACCATCCTCTCTCTCTCTCCCTCTCTCTCGTCTCGCTGTATGACCCATCTCTCCCCCTCTTCTCTACTCTTTCTTATATCCTCACATTTCCCTCCAACAAAAGTACGTTTCTTTCTTCGTAATTCAAAATTAAAATTCCCAATACCGATGGCGCTGAAACATTGCAAAGTGGACCGTAGAGACCTAACACAAAAAATATAAGGGTATGACTTCAAAACTCAGCGTGGTTGGGACCAGCGTGTCATGTCGGTTGATTAGTGTTTCAATGCTTACTGAACAATAGTCCCTGCTTACAACAGAATGAAAACGTGTTAGAGGGTTGTATGGAGTCCATACCACAATGCACCAGTTTTAGGGAATTTCACCTCAACTAAGGTCAAAAAAAAAACTCCTATTCTTAACACATAAAAAGGACATTTACACAATTTTTAGCCAACAAAGCTCTAGTCCTTTTTCTCATAATTGGATTTTTGGAAATTTTTTTTTATCATGATCAGGAAATAGTTGTGGTCCGTAAACTTCTTGAACACTTAATTTTTATCCCTAAGTACTGACATGGGTCTAGTACCGTACAGGTATAGATACATTGGAATGCATTATGGGATTGTTCAAAACATCCTCTGGAACTGGAGGCTGTAAGCAATTGGTGGTTGAGTTTGAAGGCACCCCTAAACTAATGTAATGAAATATTACGCGATTGAATGATAAATTATTGTAACTTTTAATTGCTCCCACACGAAAAGTAGCCCTGTGGGACAGAAACAGGTATGCCTAACATGATGTTTCTCAGCAAAGTTTTATAATTTGATATAGATGTTTGACAGGATATTTCGCAGTAATAGGAGGGAGTGTTCGGATTTGTGAGATTTTTAGTATTCATAGAATATTCAGGACTATTGTCAGGATTGTAACTTCTTATTTTGGTGCATATAAATCTGGAAATAGGTGGCGTTCACTAGACAATTAGTTTGGAGTGTAATGCCTTGCGTTAATTGTCAAAGTGGAGAAATGCTACCGCCGACCTAATTCTCATAAACAGGAAAGCGTGATCGTATCTCTACACGCGATTCATTTGTTCAAGAATTTATTATCTAAACTATATTGCATTATGCCAAAATGTAACAGTTTCGCCATTTTGGAACAAATTAAAATACCAGGTGAAGTTTTGCATATGCCATACAGACTGTAAAAAGGCTTTTGACTCCGTAGAATACAGAAACTTATTCACTGCTTTGATAACAAATAACAAACTACCAATGGTATTGAGAAAAATAGTGTACAATTAATGTTTGGTATATATTTTTATAATACAGCTCACCAAGAGGCGCCTGTTATACAATTTTGCTAACCAAACGTCCGATGATGGCAATTATGTATACACGATCCTTTAAAAACATTTTGATATGAAATTGCCCTACTTATGGATTTTTGTAAAAACTTCCCAACCCTGGGCTATGTGTTTTATTGTTTTGATTTTCCTTTCATTACCCTTGCTTTGAGACTCCACAGAATATTACCATAACAACAGACTCGCGCTGAATAACGACATATTCTTGCGTGCTGTTGTTATTGTAATACTATAGGTGTTAATGTTTTTGCAAATGGGTTAATTTGGTCAACGTATTTTCGTTATAGTCTAGCAGTAGACCTATATAGGACTTTGCAAATGATCTTGCATAAGAGTCTGCACGAAACGTCTTGATGGTTAATAGGCAATATGAGCCTGCTGATTCCAAATCTTCATGATGCCACTTTGTCATCCTTGAGCATTTAGTTTTATTGAAATTTGATCAGTGGAATATCTGATATATATAGAAATAAATAAATAAGCCATAGCTGATTTTTAGGGAAAGTTTGTGCGAAGCAACATATCAAAAATTTGCAAGTTTCCTCCTTGTGCTAATTGAGAAAAAAGGGGGTAAAGTTTGTACAGGGGGCAAAATTTTAAACTGTTCCAATTGTGTTCAAATATACGCCATCGTTTGTGGCATGTCATAAGGATTAAAAAGGTATAGTTGGCCCTATCGACAGTTTGAGGTTAATTAACTATATGGAAATAACAGTTCAAGGTCATACTTGGGGTAAAGGTTCAGAATACTCAGATACTTTACTGTCCACCTGTCCGTCTCGTTGTGTATAAACTGCAAATATATATTTAAATAATTCAAGTAATTTCTCAAGTGGCCTCCTGTCAGCATGTGTGGGCAGACCAGCCGATATCGGGTTACAGTTTCACTGAAAAACAGCCTAGAGGCGACACATTGTGTCTAGAAATCAAGAGCAGGTTTCGGCCAGAATTGCCTATAGTTAAGCAGATAGCGATATATATTGTAAGAATTGTGCATTTCTTTTATAAAAGCATGAAACTTGGCATAAATGTTGAAAATTAAATACTGATTATTTTAAGATATGGAACCACGTCACTGTCAATCATCTTCAAGGTCAAACAAGGTCATTTGGGGTCATCTGAGGTCATTCACCTTTCCCTTGATAAATACATCATTTTTATGCATTTTAATACCCTGAGTTGATATGTTGTTGTATATGATTAAATACTGACATGATAATTAAATTAAAATATACTCCTGTACAAAAAATTCCTATTTTCATATTTAGTGGGCCTATAAATATAAAATATTCCACTTACGTTAACAGTGTGTATGAGGTGGGTTTTTCCTTGATTCCTGTACAACAATTACTGAAGTGAATGAAAACTCTCAATCTTTTCTCTCCTTACTAGGACCTTTCATCCTAGGTAAGACCCAAATTCGTTTGTTTTGCATTGCAAAGGAATTTCTACTAGAATGACAGTGTTTTGTAAAAACTCATAATCATTGAAGCAAAGAAATGCATAGGAGTATATTAACCAGTTATAATGCAAATGATCAGTTTCCTAGACTTATGATGACCCTTGAGTTTTTTTGACATTTAATGATTACCTGATAAATGGTCTTAAAAGATATACAGATACATTGTGTTTTAATCACACCCGCAATTGCATTCAAAGTTGAGATTTTCACACGTTTTTATAGTTATCTGTGCAATAGCATATACAATTGGGATAAATTTGCTGAGACTAACATCTTTAAGCATGAAAAGAATGATTTGTATTTTTTGGGGGGGTTTGTGCACGACCTAGCCCATTGTACTCAATTGAGTGCTTCTGCTCATAAAATTCAAGATTCCTTAAAATGCATACCGCTGTGGTGTGTTCTACCTGGCCTATTTTGACCTGCTTCTGCTTTCCCCCTTCAATGACCCAAATCTATGTATTCATGCCCCCAATCTACTAATGGACACAGCACTATGATTTTCCCCTTGAAAATGTTGACCATCACAGTGTAAAAGTATAAAATATATTAATCCGATTGTTCTATTTTGGGGCTTTTGGTGATTAAAATGTGATTTGACTTGTAGCATTTTCAAACAAATTGACAGAAATGTATCCCAGTGAGCTAAGTCCCTGTGTTACTTCAATGAAATGTTCATGGTTATGTTAATGTATTAAGCTGAAAGAGATAAGAGGACATTTCCAGCAAAATATGCCCCCTCCCATTTTTTAAAACAATTTTACCAATATATTAAATCACACCTGGAGGGAATAAGCCGTAAATGCCATCTTCATGTAATAATATGCTTTTGTATTTTCTGTCGTGCATGACAGATATCCGAGTGTGCTTGTTCATGGGGCCGAGCAGGACAGCATGCAAGTTCAAAACTTTTTTTTTTTCTTGTCTTTGTTCAATAAACCTTCGAAATGTCCTCGGTTGGTATTCTACACACAATGCAAATTTATACAAATTTGTATCCTCAGAAAATTTCCGCGTGTCCCTTTAAGTGAAGAAGACCGTTTCTGATTAAGTCACAAATAGATCCATGAAAATGTTTATGATGTGTTAGAGTTATGTAACCTTATTCTGCATCTTTTAATGTATTTTGACCTCATTTGACCTTTTGTGACCTCTAAGGTGACATTGAACTTGACCTGTGCAGGTTTTCAAAAATTTAATTCTCTACCTCTCTGCCAAATTGATGCTTTTATAACAAAATGCACAATTGTTACCACTATCTGCTTAACTACTATATCTGGCTAGCTTTAGCAAAAGTTCAGCTTGACTGCGCTAAAACAATGGAATCGATGAAACGAATCTGGGTTACAAGTGACCCAAAGTCCAAGCAAAGTGTTTTAAAGGGCCTCATTATTACAGATTACTACAGGGCCTGTGGAAGATTAGCCGCTGCCCTACAAGGTCAATATTTAAAAGATGAGATCGGGGAATAGGAATGCCCTTTATCACCTTATTATGACCGTACAACATGTACAAGTAATATGGAATTAGGTTTAATTAAAATCGGACTGTTTTGAAAATTTTACCCCACGATGACCTTGAACATGTGTTGGTCTGTATTTCTAAAACTGAAGGCTAAAAATTAAGCAAACTATACATTTTCTTAAAGCAATAACAGCACATTTTTTGGAAGAGTGCCCCCAATTTTCCGGATATTTTGAGATTTTTGCACAGTTGCATTGGTAATTGGCTAGTAAACAATACCCGTGAATGCTAGAGCTCAACATTCTCTATGTGTCGCAAAATAAGGAATTTTGTAATTAGAATAATTATTATCGGAGATCTCCGATAATTATTCAACGCTGTGTTGGAAACGTCCTTCAAATTGAAATAGCCGGGAAATGCGACATGTACGTGTGTACGCTCATCCATTGGTTGTTCCTCGGTTCAGGAAAGTCAAGTTAGAGGTTCATTTTCGTGAGTGGCATTATTTTCGGGACTGTTTCATCATGGACGAACATATATAATTGGCGGTCCAGCCTACACTTTTTAAATTACAATCAGGGATTCTCAATTCGAAATTACAAAATCGCTTCTTGTTATGAACAAATACGCATTTTTGAGCATACCACTCGCAGGTAGGGTTTTCTAGCACAAATTACCACCCAACGTGCAAAAATCTCAAATTTGAAAAATTGGGGGCGCTCTTCAAAAATGTGCTGTCTGTTATGCTTTTAATTCAGAGAGACTAAAAGAATACAATAACAAATGATTTAGCTCAATGACTCATTTTAAATTTGTCACTGTATAAACCTTAACCCATTATTCTAAATTAGCCAAGGGGAAATCTGGAATTTTGTTATGTTGCTCTCACAACATTAGAAACCTATTCTGAAACAAAAACAAATGTATCCAGTTTGAGGCGATGTTTTGTTTAGTCGATTCTATAACGTTTACATTGAGATGCAGTGAGCCCGTTTCCCAAATTTTCTCTAAGCTGGTAAGTTAGTTAGCTTATTAAATCTATTACCTGCATTAGCCGGAACGAGCATAGTTTCTGCTTGTGCGATTTAGTCTTTTTCTCCTTCTTCTCATAACATCGCTTTTTTTTCTTTTTCTGCCAAACGGCTGACCCGATATTGACCAATATTAGTCTAAGAACAACTGACCCAAGCTTCACCAGGGGTGTACACAGTTTGACTTTGACCTCCCGTACGGGTCAATAGAGGTCCCAAAAACTTAAAAATCTTTTGAAGCCATACTTTTTTTATTTTTCATTCAATTTATTTCCATCTCACAACACTGCAAACAAAATATGATGATTATATGAAAATAGACATTAAAATTCAATTGAGAGGAGGATACCATAAGAAACGCAAGGCGTGTGAATTATAGCCACCCTGATAAAATTAGTAATTGTTACAAGTTATTAATGATAGACGAAATATTTCTATTACTCTAATAAAGTAAGGGACAAAAAAAACCATACTTGGGATAATAAAAACCTTAAAAGAAAAACAGAATTGAACAATCAAACGTAACTAAGCAAAATAAAACGGAAAGGTTGCAGCCATGGACAGACCATACAAAACAAAAAATTGACAGCTGTATAGTACAAGGAGAATTTGAACTGTATTGATCGATGATTTGAGTTTTTTCAGGCTTTTTTGAACATACAGAGAGAACAATTTTTAAGTTATGATGAGGGAATTCAAAGCAATGCACCCTGGGTTTATTGTGTTTCTGGCAAGAAGGTGTGGTAGGGGCTTTTATATAAAAAGTCACTTGCATGGCGTGTGTATAGTGGATGTATGGTTGCTATTAAGAGTGTGAAATGAAAAAGTTAGGGTCTAAAAGTCTGGCCGGAACATTTTATGGTGTCTTGGTACATAAATGATTAGCTGGAGTGATATATCATGGATTTTTAAAGTGCTTATAGTCTTAAAAAAGAGGGTCGGTGTGGGCAGCCAAATGGAGTTTGTACAGGTTCTGATAAGCCTTTTTGCATTCGGAAATTGATCAAGATTACAGTGTTGTTATCTGCCCAAATGATTGCGCCAATAAACTGAGATAGGGGAGAACAAATGTATTATAGAGTGTGTGGAGATGATTCCTGGGGTAAGAAAGGACGAACTTTGTGAATTATTCCATTGTATTTAGCGATAATTTTTTACACAACGTGTATGAATTGTGTGGATTTCCAAGATAATCGTTATCTATCAAAAGTCCTAAAAATTTCGTGGTGTGAAATTGGGTTAATTCATTATTATCAATTTTAGTTCTTGTAGTAGGTTGACTGTTGTGTTTGTTTTATTTAAAGATCATATAAATTGGTTTTCTTAATATTGAGTGACAGTTTTGTTAAATTTGGAACCAATGGAAATTCCAATGAGTCTTGTTTGTTTAATTTTGATTCCAAGCATTTGGGTCTTCATGCGAAAAAAGAATAATGGTTATCATCGGCAACAAAAATATGAAGTGAAGATTTTGGAGCAAAAGGGGAGATCATTATATATAGGAGAAAAAAAACAAAAGTGGACCAAGATAGATCCTTGAGGTACTCCACAAGTTATTTCAGTAAGGGTAGATGAGTTTTGATTATATATTACCAAACTGTTTTCTGTTTGAAAGATCTTAGTCCGCGATAAATTGTTTGCTAGACCTCGAAATACCATATTTATGAAGTTTCTGACAAAGTAGTATTTTATTATTTATGGTATCGAATGCTTTTACTAAGATCACGGAATATACCTACAGTGGAGAGTTTGTTATCGAGTTTTCAGTTATTCTAGAGAAAGGTCATTGATGGCATATATGTGGATTCTCTTTGGGCGGAACCAACTGATGGGGGCTTAAATATGGAAGTACCCGAAAAACAAATTTATTAGATTCGATATTTGTACATGATCTTTCGAGGATTTGGATATGGATGGTAAAATGATATGCCTATAATTTCCGAACGCTGTGTTGTCATCGGCTTTATAAATGGGTATGACCTTAGCTATTTTTAAATACCAGTTAGGCCACTCAAAATAGAATGAATGCTGCCTTAACCCAAACTAATTGCAACAGAATCAAGTCCAACAGGAATTGATATGAGAATACCTTTTAAAAACAACATATCAAAAAGTCTACTAAAATAAAGGAGGGAAACATATATTTTTAAGGGGGTAAGGTTTATGAAAAGTATCAAAACGCGTCAAAAGTATGCCAACGTGTCAGTTACATTTCCGGAGTAAAAAAGGTATTAGTTTGCCTATCTTCAGGTGTAGTTTCAATAGTATGAGTCAAAATAGTTCAGGTCACAATGGGGGTTAAAGGTAAATTTTCAGATTATCCGTTCGTTATAAACAAGGGTGTCAATGTCAATTGGTTCGTCTAATGGTACAGACACCCGAAAATATACTGGTTACACATCTATAATTTCGTTGCATAATTGGGAACGCAATGTGACTGGGGGCTACAGGGGTCTATGGGAGGGTCACTAGTCATAGCTCTGTACTCAATTTATATAAAGTTCTAAACAAACGAATCTATTTAAATTTTACTATATAGGGGACCAAAATTTAACAGTTTTTCAACCATGTGCGTGATCATCAAAACGGACCATTCTATGAATTTACCCCAGGATGACCTTGAACTGTTATGAGCCTATTGTACTCAAACAATTCAAAAGCGTAGATAGGATAGGGCAAACTATACCTTTTTTTAACCTTAGGAGTAGCCCAATAAATTGGTACATCCTTCAAATCAATTCGAAAAAGTATATGTTTTACCCATGTACAAAACGTGCCCCCCTTATTTCTACATGTTCCACTAGGTTGATTTGTAGACTTTTAAATATATTTATTTTTTGGATATTTCAGAGTGATATCACCAACATTGTTTCTGTTGAATTTGTTGGGTCACATCATACAATTAGGAACTAAGTGGAAAGCGAGTAGTTGAATATGTGAGCAAGGATATAATCGGATTCTGGAATTATTGATGTCAGGAGGTAGTGCTACTCTCATCGACCCCGTGCTACAACTAGGTTTTAAGGTCTCTCGTATTTTTATTTATTTCCTCACTTTGAAGTGGAAAGAAACATGGTTTTATTGTGTGGTTTGTAAAATTTCAAGGCTGCACAAAGTTCTCATCAGAGCAGGTATTTTAGCAGCTAGCGATGTGCCAATATTTGTGAAGAATTCATATCAAACCTATTAGCAATATCAAAGTAGCTCCGTAACTCTTCTTTCGTGTTTATCGTTGAAGAACCGGTAATTTGTCGTTGTATTCCTACCAGAAGGTTATTCAAAACTTGCACGTTTTTTTCATGTTGTTTTTTATGGTATTAATTTCAGATGAAATATATGATTTTTTTTAGACTCGTAGGAGTACATTGCGTTGATTTCTAAATTTAGTGTAATTTTAAATTTTACTTTCAGTTGTCGGTTTGGCCAGATGGGCCGTATAGAGTTTATCTTTAGTTCTAATTGATTGGATGAATTCCACTCGTTCCCAGGGTTTTTTTGGTATGTTACGTTTTAGATGTTTAATTCTTCATTGGGCAATGAATGTTCATTACCTCAATAAGTTAGTGTAAATTTATTATACGCTATCTCCGGGTCATTTTCTTGCCGTACAAAGTCCCCAATTCACAAGTAATAGGCCATTTTTGAAACCTTTGATATTGGCGGGTTTAGTTGACGTTTTTTATTTTACTGATGACGAAGATCGGGGCGAAGATTGCCAATGTGTGATAGTAAATGTGGGGAAATGAATCCGAACTATCTTTGATAATGACACCCGATTTAGTGTTTTTGTTTACATCATTGGTTCACAATGTTGTCAAGTAATTACACGCTACGTTTGTTGTGAATATTAGATTTAATTCTTGTTGGTCTATATAGACATGGGTAAAAATTGTTGGAATAGGCTGATTGATAAAATTATTGACTTTTAATTTAGACCTCGTATTTTAGTAGGTCTATTTGCAAAATCGCCCATTGTGGTCACCGTTCTTTTTCTTTGAGACTAGGTTAAGAAAACATTATCCAGCTGGAAAGAAAGTGATCGAAATCAACCGATTCAGTTTTATAGATGATACCAATAATAAAGTTTCGAGTTTATCCCCTAGTTCAAGAACTGAATCACAATCTGTGCAATCAATCATTAAATCAAGTCTTTTTGATATTGGAGTTTAGAACTATAAATACGGAGCACCGCCACCAGTCCTATTCTCTCTATTACAATTTTCAACTGTGTACCCATCAAGATCGTAAGATTAGCGTCATCAGCTGACCTAAACCAAGTTTTCAGTAAATCCTATACACGAATGGTGGTTCAATGTAGCACCATAATTTGTATATCATTTGCAATGCTTGTTCAAACTACGGATGTTATGGTGAAAAAGTGAAGTTTTCACATGTACTACTATCAAAACGGATTTTGATGTTGGTGCTGTCGTAATATGACACCCACATTAAATAGATTATTGTCGAGGTTGCAGTCATCATCTGTAGATGGAGAATGGGAATTTAACATGCTTTCATAAAATTTCATAATTCTACAGATTAGGTACGCTACTGCTTGAAAGTTTCGCATGAGCATCGTCTTTGGTCAGTTTATAGAGGGTGTACACAGAATCCTGGAGGTCTAGTTTTTTTCTGTTTCTGTGTTCCCTTTTATTCACAATTACCAAGCGGAGGAAATAATTTGCTCCCCACGACTAACGCCTTGGCGTATCTCCTACAACCCATGAACTCCCTACAGTAGAATTAATACAAAATATAACTAATCATTATTCAAACTTTGACTTTTTAATTATGGCCTAACAGTTACACATACTCTAACCCCAAGGCCAAAAACAAAAGAGAATTTCGCGGTTCTCGGCTTGCGCGATTCGTGACGGGGCTTGTTAGGTTCCGTACGGAACCTTATCAGGACGTGATACCTGCAGTGTAGTACACTTTTATCACCTACCTAGACCCCTGTTTAAATACCCCTAGGGGGACCCTTTGCAACTTAAGTCCACTTTATTGACGTCCCCAAAGTCTAAGGTTCTAACTGCCACAATGTTCCTTTTTCAATACCCACAAGATCCCCTTTTCAAAGGGTTCCAGAGCAGCCACTTCACCCAGGGCGCTGCCACCGAGCATCCTGCTCAAATAATTAAAATCTCCTCATGCTAACCAACAGGTGCCCTTTTCCAAACTAATCCAAATATGGCCAATTCCCACATTAACTTCCAGCGGGGTATCGGTTCCAGACACATGAATCTTTCTGAACTAACCAGATTTCTGCGGCCACAATTTACCCCGGAGTTACTAATACTTCCGTGAAGCTATATTTAGTTCTTGATGTCCCTTTCGGGAAATTGTTTGCCTCAGAAGCTTATTTGAGCCGAATCTGAGTTCTAAAGCCTACATTTTCCTCCAAATCATTTATAAGGCCCTAATTTAAAAGGCGACAAAAATCAGTTCCCAAGTCTCTAAGTTCAAAAGTCAGGCAACACATCCCTACCCAGGAGTGCCCCCGGTCTCGCGCCTCTCAAACTCTCCCTTTTTTCCTCGGCTGAATTTGAAGCCAAATGTTTTAGTTCAAACGCCTCAAAGTTTCCTCCAATTTTTTTTTAATTCTAAGGGCCCTATTAAAGGACAAATCAGTTCCCAAGTTCTTAGTGGAAGTCGGCCCACACCAAATCCGTACCCACAAGCAGTGGATTGCCCTACTCACCCCCCCCCTCACTCTCATACTATCACTCTCTCTCTCCTGAGTCTGATTCTTTACAGCCAAATTTCCAATCTACATGTACATAGTCTTCCAAATACCTAAAAAAATATAATTGAAAACATGTCATGTTTAAGATATCAAATTGGACTATTTTTCTCATTTACAACATTTTTTGGATTATACTAACTCTTGAGGTGTGTCCCACGGGCATAAGCAACATTATTTAAATTTTATATATTAGTTAGAAAGAAATCAACATTGTCAATTATGACAATAAATAGTATAGGCCCATGCTTAGCAGGGGGAAGCCCCATGGGCAGGCCAAAGACAATAACATGATTATAATGTATGTATCACCATAGTACATAACCACCAATTGGGACCTTGGATCACATCTGTTATTCTGCTATATGCCTTCTGTGTATACGGGATTTAATTTGACACCGGTGGTTGTTGTATTATGGGGGATATTTGGATTTAATGACTTCATTGTTTGCCAAAGCATTAAGCAGCCACAAAATTAGGGTGATAAGCTTTATGAGATTAGAATATTTTAACTATTTCACATATCCCAGATACACAATAGACAGACCTCAGGACGAGCACAAATTTCGATTTTTTACATTTTTTTACCAGCATTAGTTTGGATAATTGACACAATGTATTATGGGGTAGTGGATTTGTTTCATCGATTCTTCAACATTCTTAGTCCACATGCAAGTTGAAACCATCTGCAAAAAAAGTTAACTTCTGGTCCAATTAAAAAAAAACAACAACTTATATTCTTCTTCAGTAATACATCTACATGTTCTGTTTATACAATCATCCCCCAAATTCTTCAGAGTCCCAATAGTTTATATTTTATCCACACTCTCTCTCCGAGCATTACTCATTATGTTTTCTTAATATGATACCCCCCATTTGGGAACATGGTGAATAGTCCACATGTGCAAATCTCTAGATGTACTTCATTTCTTGAAACTACTTGCCCCACAAATCGTCCAAAATTCACAACTTATTTCCTTCACAAAAACCAAACAATCTATTCCGGCCTGGAGACGTCCCTTCAACACATAACATAGTCCAATTGTTATAGTCTCCAAACACCTCTGCCTCTATCCAACCGTTGACAAAATCCAAAGTTTTTCTCCAATGCAAAAGGCAGTACCTACACCCATACGTGCACACTTACTGTCTCTGTCGGCCATTTTTTGGATTTTCCAAGTAGACCAATTCCATATACAGACTAACGTCTGATAAAAAAGATTTGGTTTTTACATGTAGAACTTGAAGAGTGGTACATATAGGGTTCTTGCCCAATTTTGGACAAGCCATCTGCAATGTACCATTATATCTTGAGACCCAATTAAGCTAGCCCAAGATTTTTTTTTCGCGATTATTGCTAAACACCATATTCGCCAACCTAGATTGACCCACAAATTCCATGAAATTGCAGAAGTGGGTGAATGTCTCAACAATCACCGTTAAACTTGGGTTCATTTCAACCACCCTATGTAAAATTATAAGGCGTACCATAATTCATACAGCTATCAATCAGCAAATGCTACTTCATTACACTTATACAGCGTGTCAGCTGTTATGTCAGAAAAATACGTCCTTGTTATCTCACTCCAAATGGAACTCTACGGGATACAAGATTTTAGACTAACCCCCCCCCCCCCCACACCACACAATTCAATAAAAAACATGTTTCTATTTTTCTTAGAACAGTCATAGACATAACATATACAAGTCACCGTTGAAAATGGTGGAACATGCAAAAAGAGGGGGGCACCGTTTTTATCTACAAGGTCAAACTTTCAAAGTGGATCAAAGTTTAGCTGTTTTTGTTACGCCACCGTATTGCACAGGCTCTCACAGGATCAGAATAATGTTTTAGAGTTTGCTTATCTACGGCAATATTTCAAAAGCTATGAGGTGATGACTGTTCGGCCATTATGAGCTACAGCTTACACTCTAAATTACAGTGTTTTTAAATACTACCCCAAGAGATTGTAATTAGGGACCAATCAATTTTTATATTTAAAATTAAATATTTTAGATTTAAAATTCTAATCTATAAGATTTAATTTTAAATCTAAAAATAGATTGGTCCCTAATCACAATCCTTTGGGATTTATTTTAAATCCGTGAAATTTAGAGTGTACACAGTCTATATCCCTAACGTTCCTAGAACAAAATCTGACGATCACCGCAAAAAAAGTGAGCTAGAGTTTTTTTTTTCTTGTTAGGTCTAGGGGTAATTTCCCCCTAAAACAAGGCAGGAGTCCGCATTTAACTGCAGTTAAGGGACGGCAGAGATATAGGGGTGGCCATCTTTAGTTTTGAAAACTACACACTGAAGTGTTACATACGGATGAAATGAAAGTTTCCTTGTTTTAAGATGATCAGACAAACAATTTTTCACCAGTTTGAATGAAATTGGAACACTCTGAAACATTGCCACAGGATGATCTTGAACCACTTTTTCTTGTATTAAACTGCTGTCTAGAGATAGGGAAACTATACATTGTTTTTATCAGCTTAATCTGACAAACATATCGGCGATATATATGTCATCGTCTTTATTAAAATATAACAAGAAGTAAGACATAAAAAGCTCAAGATCAACCTGGGTCTATACTGACCCTGGGCAAGAGCATGGTATTACACAATATACAGTCTTCATGTCTGGCATTGAAGATGGAGTAGGATGAAGTCAATGCCGACTTGGTAATTCTGCTTTTCAAATCAGAATATTTCACTGCACATTTGAGTTGTTTCAATATTTGAGTCACCCTTCTCCTGTTGTGTGTATGAATTATACTTCTGGATCCTATTTCAACCAACGGACATTCAAAACCTGCATCAGAAATTTCCGGAAACCAAAGATGAATTACTTGATGGGCTCTATGAATGTTCAGTTCAAATGGTACAGACAACTCGAAGAGGATGACTTTTTTATCAACTGGTGAAAACAAAACAAGATCAGGTTTTTGAGATGTAGAAATAATGTTTGGGGGAACCGTACCCCCTCCTATAGTATGATTATCGATATTGGCATAAAGCTTAATATTGCCATTTTTGTACATTTGACTATTTTTGAATGCTGATATAAATATATGAATAATGTAATTGTGACGCCATAAATATCTGTCGAGCATTTTCTGGCAATTATTCAGGGTATGATGGAGTGTACCCTTAGATTTACAAAGTGGGCAGTTATCTTGGAGTCTTTTGCCCCAAAGTTCGAGATTTGTAAAGGACGGGGAGCGAGTCTATACATGCATTAATCGCAAACTTTAACACACCCTTAGGCAAATTAAATATTATTGATTTCCAGGTCAAATCTGTTTCACACTTTTCCAACAATTTGGCATTTTCACGCTGGTTCAGGAGGGGCTCAACAACCGCCTTCCAATAATTCTCGGAATCCATTGTAATAGCCATCCGAATTTTGGGTTTTACCGCGTCCAACGTATTTTTCCAGAATCTTTGATTGCGATAGAATGGAATTATCACATTGTCTGCTAATGGAAATTTTGCGGTGCCAGGCAGATTCTCTCTCTGGAGTTTTAAGTCCGTAGCCAAGTTTGTAGTTTTATCGGCTTTACACCTTGATCTACTATATGAAGCACAATGAGTTTGGCGATATACATCCGATATCCGCTGTATGTTAAAGGTACCAGGAAATGCAAATAGAATTGGTGTGGTTTGTGTCAAGTCTACAAGGAAGGACGAGAACGCATTCAATATTTGGGTTGGTGATGACATCATTAGCGAGTAATAGAAAATTCATGACTGGTGTGAATCTATTCAAGACACTGACTGAAAATCAATAGTTTCACTAATGATGGCACTGGTAGTGTATTCTTTTTTTCTGGCCCTGTTTATTGGAATGGAATGCCCCGTAAAGATTTGGAGTAGGTTTATCATCTCATTTCCTGGGACCTTTAAGCCCTTTGGACATTTGAACAAGAGCTGTATTGGTGCCATGTTTGGGGATGCCCAACCAGAGTTTCAGAAATTGTTCAGCCTCACGACCCAGCAGCTGAAGGCTAGTATCAGTAAGATCATGGACCGTGAGGCAGAATCTTAAAAGGAAGGCAATATCGGATGTATATAGCCAATTTAAACTTTAAACTCATTACGAGCAAAAGATGCATATATGTTATTTAATTTACTAATCAACTGGGTGTTTATCATATCAAAAATATCTTTCTCTTTCCCATTGAACGTTACCAGCGAGCCAAGAAACCTTTGTGGGTCTTCTTTTACGGATTTGACCTTATTTTCACCGATGTGAAAGTCAATTACAGTTGGTTTCCCGCTATACAAAGTGAGCGAGCGGCACTTACTAGGTTTCAGGGTTAGACCCACGCTAGATGACCTTTTATAAAGCTCATGAATTATTTTTGGTGCTGTCTTTTGTTTTTTGTAATGAGGTTAAAATCATCAGCATATGGGGTAGTTATAATTTTCCTGTTCCCAAAACAAAACCCATTTTTTCACGAATACCCTCCAGGTATTCAAGAACCGGGTTAAAACACATCAAGAAGATAAATTGAGATAAAGGATCACCCTGAAAAGTGTCCGTTTAGAACTTAAAAGGATCTTTGATACAACCGTTCAAGTGGGAATAGAGACTGGTAACCTAGTCTGAACGTATTTAGGAAGAGACGATAACGTTCCATTGAGTGAGATATTAAACTATGACTTACACTACCAAAAGCGTCTGCAAGATCAAAAATGTGATATGTATGGTTTTCTTGCGAGATTTAGCAAACAAAATAGCTTCTTGATAGCACTTGATTGTGCTCAATGCATCCATTAATACCTTTCAAGAAAGCTTTTTGAATACTAGGATCAATCAGCTTATTTTGTGTAAGAAAAGCCAAGTCTTTCAGCTAGGACTTGTTGAAATAATTTTCCTATACAGGATGTAAGGGCAATTATGGTTTACTAGTTTCCCAAGATTTATGGATCAAAACGACGTTGGATTGAGACCATACAGGGGAACAGGAGAATAGGGTCAACTAAAAGCATTTTGGTAAATATAGTTGCCAACAGATGATGGGTCGATGGGAGATGTTTTATCATGCCATACATCAGCCCATCGTTACCTGGGGCAGAAGTAGTCTTCTTCGTCCGGAGTATGTTCTTAGGCTTAATGATAGACATATTGAAATCATTTGAGTTATTGATAACTGGAACATAGGGAAACCAGGAAAGCTGTGTAAGATCTAAAGGGACGTAACAGAATAATTCATTGTATAGTATTCGTCAGCTATATCCTTTGTAAATGACGGCCGGGGGGATTGTGAATTTAATGTACCATTTGTCACCTACAAATGAATAAACAAATGAAAACACTTAGGCCCGTATTCCAGAAGCTTGTTTAGCTACGCGCGATTTTAGCTTAAAATCGCCGTAATTTATTTTTTTTTTTTTAAAGACGCTAACTTGAGTGTATAAAAGGACCTATTGTGTCTTAATGGTAGAGTACACAAAGTGTATTATGGCTTTCCGTAGCGTATAAGGTGCTACACCAACTGGACGAGAATGATATGCGCCATTGCTGTTGTCAAAGGACAGTGCAATGAACCGTGCACTTGAAGCAAACACACACTAAAACACTTCTTAAACTAGCCCTGCACGTAGTTTAAATTTCGATGCATTTTGGCGGAGTTAAAATTGCGTTTAACTTTAAACTCATTTCTGGAATTGCGTTTACTTAAGCGATATGTTTATCTCTCATATAAACGATCGCTTAGCTAACCACGCTAAACACCTTTTTGGAATACGGGACTTAGTTTGTACCCCTGTACAAAACATCCCCCACAGTTGTTGTATTTTCCACACCTTTTTCCAGTTCGGGACTTTTAATATGTCATTCTATTACCCCTTTTTAGCCGATTACCACAAATTTAAATTCTATTGCAATTAATCGTGAGTAAATATTCACTAGTCTAAGTATCACTGAGTATTGACTATCGTCATTTCATGAGTTCACATGTTAACATAAAAAAGCACCACAAACACGTTGTTTGGGGGGTTATTTTGTTTTTATTTCCTTGGCAAACTAATTTTCTTCGGTTTATAAATGCACACAAAAAATAGATACGAAGCAATACGAATAGATCTACAATGCATTCTGGGTAATACGTAATCGGTCAATTGCTCCATGTATTGCGTTACGACACCAGCGTGTGGTGGAAACGATGGGCGCAATAGTCCACAAATTATAGAAATATATTGCAACATATATTAAGGAATCTTTAAACATTTACATTTACGATGTTCAGTTCTAATTGTTATTTTACATCACGGTAATTTCACTGGCTGCGTATTTATGTTCACTTCTCGATGGTCATGTTGGATTGACGTTTGCACATCATGATATAGGGAAATATAACAAACATTGCCGTAACTTTTAATTTTATTTCATACTAAAATGTCAAACTACAACCGAATAATCCTACCGACCTGATGTCGTACGTTTCCAAGCAAAAAAAGGCCATTTCATATATGATTTTTCCCAACACCATGACGAGCCAACGTTCGACCAGTACGGCCATCGATTAAGTGCATAAGAATATACTTCATTTTTGTCAAAAGTAATATTGTTGCTTCCCTTGTAGGTTCGACCTTTTCCAGTCAAATTGAAAGCAGTGCCCAGCATACTACCGTATTGTCGACGGGGTTTCTTTTGTTTTCCTTTTGTTTCTTTAGAGTTGGCTTCTCCTACTCTTTGGCTGAACATTTTGATAGTTTGAGATTAGCTTTATAATGAAAACAGAATTCACTTTCATTCTTGGATCTGATGGGGGATCACCCAGTGATTAACATTTACGTTCATTTTGTTCAAGTAACACCGAAACTACAAAGAAACCAATAAAAACATCACCAACAACTACGAGCACTAAAGTAGACAACACAGAATTGGATGAAGTAAGAACGATCATTGGAAGGAGGAAAACACTCAAACACCAAAGGCAAGATTCAGCTCTCATCAACTGAAGTATACAGAACCTAACAAGACAATCCATAACAAAAGACAAAACCTGAAAAGAAAGCATAATAATCATGGTCTCACAGGGTGAGTAACCTTGAATAAATACATATATAGGCCTATTTACAATACATAAATCACAGTTAGTACAGGATGCCCTGGAAAAACATGAAAGTCCACAAATAGAAAATCGCAAGCTTGGAGGAGAGCATCTCATGTTCACTATGGAAGACAATAATGGAACTGCATTAAAGAGGCATTTCGTGATCCACAACCTCGTCCCCCGATTTACATCAAAGAAGTTGAGACTTTTAAATCATCTGAACCGCTAGACTTAGTAATCCACGTGTACCTAATCTTACGTGCAAATTCAGTCGTATCTGTAAGAAATTCGCAATTTTGTATTTTCTGTCCGTAAACGGACAGAAATTACAGCACAGTGGCCTATGGGACCGCGGAAAACAAACAATTGCTCCTAACACCAAACCGCAAGATCGGGATCGACTCAATTTTGTGAATAATCTTTTCTGAAGGATATATAGTGAATAATAAATAAAACAGAAGGTACTGGAATCACGAAATGCACCTTTAAGTAACAAATACCAGCTTTGTCGAATAGTTAGAGATTTGTTTTAGCTCCCTCTGCAAAACCGATTAGGCAGATTAAGACCAAGCAGATCAGATGATGTGCCACCTATGCTAAGAACTAACATTAGATATACTTAACTTCGGAGATGAAGCGACTGTCCCAACAATCATTACACAGCTCAACAAGATCTTGTAGGATTCTCTCCCAATGGAAGGAATCATATTATTATATTTAATTAAGAAAGGTGACAAAAAAAGACATTAAAAATACTGGTCTATCAACTCACTAACCCGTCTTAATGCGTTTTTCACAAGCTTACTTTTTGCTTGCAGGAACTTGAAACACTTTGATGACAACCAACCAAGAAGAGCATAGGCTTCAGACCAGGCCTTTGAATATCTGACCACCAAAATGTACCTATCGAAGTAACTGAAAAGTCAATGGATGGTTGAACTTATGCTTTACACGTTTAGATTACGGGAAGGCCTTAATAGTATAGGGAGTTTCCGTAACCTGACCCATCTGACATACTTTTTCTGACACACTTATGAATTCGGAAACCTTAACGGGATAAAAATGTGCTTTATTCCGTGAAGGGTTTCCGAATTCATAAGTGTGTCAGAAAAAAGTGTGTCAGATGGGTCGGGTTACGGAAACTCCTTTGTAGCACATCAAGATCATCAAAGCAATATACAGTAGCTACTAAATCACTGTGTTTTTCCTTTCAAAACGCAGGAAAGAAGCATTGCATTCTCACATTTAGTTTTATTTACCAAAATGTGATTAATTAAGATTTGCTTGACTTATGTTATTGGAATATTCCATTCATTCCCACACATTGATTCTTTGTAATATATATAAAAGGCGGTATTTATATAAACAGGCAAGTCTGACTTGGTCGATCTTGGTCGAACTTATGTCAATGTGTGCTACCAGTGTATCAGAGCATCAAACAACAACGTGCTGATAAAGCTTAGTTTCTCACTCAATGAATAAAGGCATACCACAATACATAATTCATAGCCAAGTGAAAATTCGACAAAGGTCTAAATTTGCTTGATTGAGTGTTGATTTCATATTTTTAAAAATGTTTAACATTTTACTCTACAATTCTGATTTACTCTTCTCCTGCTGCTTTCCTCCTTTCTTCGAACTTTTGCTCTTCGTCTGTTTGTCTTTAGTCCCTTTGGATTTCTGTTGTTTCTTTCCTTTCGTTTCTTTTTTAGCGCTATCTGCCTTCTTCTTGCCTTTTGATGTCGTTGCTTTTTTATCCTGATCTACTTTTGGTTTTTCAGTTTGTGCTTGTTGTTTCTTTCCTTTCGTTTCTTTTTTAGCGCTATCTGTCTTCTTCTTGTCTTTTGATGTCGTTGCTTTTTTATCCTGATCTGCTTTTGGTTTTTAGCTTGTGCTTCTTGAGCCTCATTCTTTGACGGATCATATTCTTCTTCAACTATTTCGTCAGGTTGACCTTTACGTTTGGTTATTGTTCTTTTGGTCACCTTAACGTTTTCATCCATTTTGTCAGATTGTGAACAAGGACAGTCCCCGTCGCATGCTTTCTCTAAATCTCTATTGTTACAAGCAGCGCTACAGAGGGCACAATTATTGGTTTGAGTGCAGAACCGTTGCTACCACAGATCCGGACTTGATGGCGCCAGACAGTGGAAGAATACATTCCCTGTCCTGGCGCGCCATTGACAGACTGAAAAAATACCCACAACAAAGACGAACAATTTATTATTAATACAATGAGTATTCAAATATTTTATTCCAAGTTTTGCTATACTTTTTAAACAGATTATTTTTTAATATTAGAGCTCATGAAGTCTACTTTTTATCTTTTGATTTTAGCTGCACATGATATTACAGTAACAAAAGACTCGTGATGAATTACAATAGATTTCATATAAGGTTTGTTATTGTAATAAATTGGTTTTAATGTGTTTGGAAATGTACACCATTTGGCTTATACAGCTCAAAACGAACCGGGTTTACAAAACAAATTCCATAACAGACTAATAACAGCGATTTAGAATGAGCGATTCGGGGGGGTATATAATTACCACTAATGTTTGCCATTTCAACCAACTAATTCAATTTGTGTTTTCGCTGTTGGTCATGGCATTCTTTATCAGACTATGTCAGTGAAGTTACAATCTTGTGCACAATATTGTATATGGCGGATTTGCATCCCTTCTCTATCCCTAAAGTTCTGTAAGCATATAAATGTTCCACATTCACCATAATTCCTCGCGCATAAGCAAGTTTTTACGTCATACTCTTAATCGCCTGATATACGCATGCGTGTTTGGTACAACTTTTTCGCGAGATGATACGTACAACTTGAAAAGAGCGATATAAAAGTTGCAATGTATTATCCATGTGTCCGGATCATTAAATCAATTTCAATAAATTACAAAACATCATTTAAATTTACAGAATACTTATATTTCATATTCAACTACCTTTAGGACTTCAACTTCCTGAAGGCTTTAGGGTAAAAAGG
The DNA here is from genome assembly GCA_023653785.1 of Ophioderma brevispina. Lineage (NCBI taxonomy): Eukaryota > Metazoa > Echinodermata > Ophiuroidea > Amphilepidida > Ophiodermatidae > Ophioderma > Ophioderma brevispina. The sequence goes on along the minus strand of JAMKCH010024102.1, from coordinate 48,329 downwards.
ATTTCCTTCTGCATTACAGAGTTTTGTATTAGAAACCATCACTATGAGACAGCAGCCTACACACAGGAATAGTTGATTTCCATTGTGTGTTCTAAAACTAAATAAACCGATAGAAAAACAACAGAGAAAACTTGTTAATGTATTAAGAAACTACCTCATTACTATGAGAATTTACTAAAGTGACCGCAATCAAATGTTCTCACATATTTCTCTTTGAACGAAAATTTAACGGAATTGTCTTTTCTTTCCTTTCTCGTTTCAGCTTGATCCCTAAAAACCGTTTTAGAGATCTAACTAAGAATAAAACAATTTGGCATTCCTCTTCTCCAAAAACAATAACCAGTTTTACGTGGTTTAATAATTAACTTAGAGAATCGGTTTGAAAATTGTTTATTATTGAACTTTGATCGTATTTTGGCATATTATAGAAAAATTCTTTGCAATATAACCCTTTCTAATACTCCTTTTGGATTGTCTTTTGAAAGGCACTCTTAGTTTAATTATAAATGCCGGGGGCCACTTGTATCATAGGTGGGATATGAATCGTGAACAAGAAAACGCGTACAAAGAGTGTCTTTTTCCACAGGCGATTTACTCGCGTACATCGTTTAGGGTGTCGAAACAGCAAAATATGGAAAAAAGGTATGGTTTGTTTTCTTAACCCTGAAATTGGTCATGTTTATTCTTCATTAAGAGCAGGATCACAATCATCCAAATATTGTAAATCCGGGAACTTGGGGAGTAAGCAAAGCAAGATAATAAAGTATATTTACGATTCAATGCACTGCGGCTGTCCGTAGTGTGTTGAGGGTATCATAGGGACGCCACGCATTAGATTCCAGGGTGGGGGGCTAAGGAAGTTTAGTTATGGAGATGATTTTTTTTTTCTCGGCTGATAATAAGGGTGATTTTTTTTTTGCACAACTTGGGGGTTATTTTTTTTTCTTATAACATCTTGGGGGTGAATTTTTTTTTTTTACTCATTACAGTTTGTGTTTTCTTTAAATCGACCAAATGTATTTTTCTTTTACACGCTGTGGTGGATTTGTTTTAAAAAATCATTTTATGTTGTAAAAATTTTGGTTACTATGGGGTGTGTGGGCCAGCCGAGAGGTCACTTTTGAACGACTATTGAGGACGGCTCATTTTGAAAGACGGTGATTGAAGAACCCTCCCTACCATGCTGGACAACTGCAATTTTTTTAAGATGGACAATAAATCAATGTACCCCCCTCATCCACAAACCATTCTTTGTCTATACCATCGTAAATTTGTCAATACCATGATCATTGTGTCATAAAATAGTTACATATATTTTTCATTTCCATCTCCACCATGTCACTGTAAAAAAAACCCACAAAATTGTTCAAAAATTGTATTCTGGTGAATAAGTGCAATTGATATTGAAAGAACAGAAACAATCATTTTCCTTAAACCACAGAACAATAATATTTCAAAGCAGAATCACAGCACTTTTCATCAACACATTGAAAATAATCAAAACAGGACATCAGTATTATTTTCATTGTTGTGTTTCATTCAGTGTTTACAAATGAAACCCAATTTATTAGGCTATCACTTTTCATACAATTCCATAAAGAAGCTTGGAGATAAGATTTCAGATCTCACATTTTTAATGATAACTACTGTATTTTTTTCATATGATTATCTTAAACTTGTCTGAGAACAGATCTTAATGGACACACTGGCCATGAAAAAATATTCAGACAATCATAAAATAGACCCTTACTGAACCATTTCCATAAATTTGAAAACAATTTTGGATGTTTATATTTATGTAAAAAACAGTAAAAACAGTAGAATTTGTGGCAATATGGCAATTTCTGCCATGGAAAATCAAGGTGTTGACATCCCTGCCAGAATTGATAGTGTATCTAGCATGCTGTGTGACACAATTCAAAAGTATTCAGTCCAGGAGTCAAGGCATTGTAGTGCAGGCTTTTTAGTAAGACGCTGATCTGTCATATAAAAGGGGGATTAGCACATACACAATACAATGGTGTGTGAGCTGATGACGCATGCTTTTCAAGGTTGATAAAATGCTGGCAGTAATGTCAGCATCTTGGGTTCAGAAGCGAGGCTTACAAGGAATAAATATTAGTTAGTTTTCTCGTTTTACCAACATTGTAAGCACCCCTAATTGTTTTTAAATTTGTAGAAGAGATTTTATTAAGTGTCCATCTCATTATATCTGAATATTTTTTCATGCCATTGTGTCCCTTTAAACACCCAAGACAAGCGGTTGTACTGTACACACTAAGCATCGCACTTCGGTGTATTCAAGGTAAGACTATTGAACACAAGAGGGGGGGAAGGGAAAAAAAAAAGACCTATCAGTACCAGTCCCATGGTTTGCACCTATGATCTTTACAAATGTTATGTAACTGATCAATGATTTCTGAATTACACATCAATACAATCCTAAATAATTACTCTGCCTGCCCGATGAACATTGAAGTAACTTGATACATGTTCCGTGTTACCATACATAGGAGCGCGCCCCGATTCACACTATGATGGGCGGAGGAGCTACTTTTAACCTCGATTCATGTCCACAGATAGGATGCTATGAGCGATAGCTAAACAATGGACAACCATGACACTTGAATCGAGGTTAAAAGTAGCCCCGACTCGTGCCCATCAGAGCGTGAATCGGGGCTAACCCCCGATGGTGTAAACACGGCCAATGATACCTAGAGTGCATAATTATTAATTATAATTCACTATCGAAGTGTTGCGTCATCATTAGCAGGAAATTTGGGCAAAAAGGCAGATTCCTACAGGATAATTAGCATATACCGAAAGACCAATGATAAAGGGTGATTTTTTTTTTGTCCCCTTGTGGCGGGTGATTTTTTTTTTTTTTTAAAGATAAATGTGAATTTTTTTTTCTTGTCTCCTCTCTGAGTGAATTTTTTTTTCTTTCACAGTCTAAGGGTGAATTTTTTTTTCTTTCACACTCTAAGGGTGAATTTTTTTTTAAAAAAAAAAAAAAAAGGTAGAATTTTTTTTTCTCAAAACTTCCTACCCCCCCCCCCTGGATATCTAATGGTGCGTCCCTAAACAGATAAAAATAACTGTTTAGGGTATGTTTTAGCTGGTTTAGTCGGGGGAAATACGTGTTTAGGGTCATTTTGAAAGTCGTGTGCCACGCATCATATCCACCTTTGAAACAGTCAGGATGTATTAGCGCCAAATTGTAGATGAGTATTAACGCCCTCACCCAATTCTCTTATACCAATTGCACAGGGTTCCTTACACCAGTGTCTAGCTCTTACGAACATCTCGTGATGTTTCAATGGCCGACACCCATTTGCATTGCCTGTTTCGGACTCTTTCAAATTTAACAAAGATTCACAGGTTTTCCACTTGCTAACTCTAAATCAATATAGTCCGATTGGCACCTAGTGCATTGTAGAAATCGCAAAACAGAATGGGTAGATAGAGTCTGTGTGCTGAAAGTTTCGGGTTCCAGGAGATATTCTTGGCCACAGGTGAAAAATGCACCTTAGCGGACTCGGTTCCAAGTCACCTATTAGCATGCTCACATAATCATTGCACCTCAAAGCACACAAACCACCCACATAGCCTACAACAAAGAGCCCCAACTACACACAAAAAACGTCAATATTTAAACTGTAAATGCGCACAAAAGACCACATGTCAGCACCCTATATGGGAACACTGCACAGTTATCCAGTCTATATAACATTCTTGGTTTCTCATTGGCTCTCATTGGTTTGTGTGGTCATGTTTGATCAGTTTCAGATGACATACAAGGAAATATCAAAAGGTCTGTCTGCGATTAAGAAAATAACAAATTTGAAAATTAGACAAAAAACAAACAAACAAACAAACAAATTCATTCACACAAACACACATAATGACACTTTTCAAAAAAAAGCCTGGCTGATCCTGGACATGGGTCCTGTACCTTACAATACTCTGGGTTACTCCATGGAATATTGCACAAAATAATCAATATAGATGTATAGAATTGAATGGGTGTTATAGGTCTTATTCCGTATAGGTTTGGTTGATTTATTTCATCCAAGTCTTGCACCAAGGATACACCATTCTCTGGAAGCTCATTTTATTTTTTAAATTCCAGAGAATTACTCACTGGTACTTCTAGATGAATAATTTTTGTTTTCAATCATTACATTTCTGATAGAAAGGTAAGATTTCCTAATGTGTCCAAACCCATTGAAGCACCACTTGACAGTAGCAATACACTGCGGTTAAAGGTCTTAAGCTCCATATTATTTTGATTTCTGGTTATGTTACGTATCAATAGATTTAAAACAAAAACTTCAAGCTTTATGTGCTATAAATTTGCAACTTTATAGATGACAAGTGCGAAATTATAATCTAATCATTTTGTTTATCACTCAACATTCTCTATTGTTCTCGCTTACTTGATCTCGCTGTCCATTTACTTTCCTGTCATTATCTCTCTCCCTCTCCTCTCTCTCTCTCTCTCTCTTTCTCTATCTATCTCTTTTAACTCTCTTCCTCACTTTCAGCATGGGTGTTGTCATTGTCATTTTCATAGCAGTCTCTTGTGAAATCCTTGAAAACTCCATAAAAATACTACACTGCAAAAACTAGGTGTTAAATTTAATATCTCCGATGTTAGGACCATATCAAGAATTTTCACCTGTGCTACAATTCTCGGTGTTTATAGTTTAACACGATTGGTGTTGTTTTAACAGCTAGATGTGCATTATCAGCGGCGTTAAAATAATACCCATTTGTGTGGTCCTCAGATAACATCACTCCCCTTTTATAGACTGCTTTCCCGTTTGTATGTAGGAAGAAAGTTTTCAGTTTTAATTTGCGATTTACTTACGCTTTATTAAGAGTTATATCGGATGAATCAAGAAAGAGCATCAAAAGTGTTATTTTTACAGTGTACACTACCATGTCCTCTATACTGGAATAAACTCTGTACTTGCAAGATTATATGTTTATTCGACACATTGTCGACATAACACAATCGAATCGCACATCTGTAGACGTTCGCGAGAGTCACACAAAGAGCTGCAAGTAGGTGTAATTTACCGCTGCGTTTAGGTTGCACCTACTTCGTGCTGTCATTCACACCCGCTTGTTCAGCACTGAACAAACTATAACGATGATAACCATGAGTCACCTTCTTACTCTTACTCTTACTTCCTCCGAGCTACCTCGGTTTCCGTAGATACTTCTAAATGTGACTATTTTAAACCAAGTCAACTCACTTAATGTAAAGAGATTACTCAATCAAACCTCAAATGGAACATCCACACTTACACACATCAGGCGCGGATCCAGGGAGGGGGGCGGAGGGGGCGCGCGGCCCCCCCGGTAATTCTGCAAAATCTTGCAAAATCAGCCCATTTTGGAAGCTTTTGGACAAGTTTCAGCCTTTCAGCTTTCAGCCCCCCGGTAATTTTGACGTTTTTCAATCCTGGATCCGCCACTGCACATGGTCACACACTCACCTAGATTTCTTTCCCATTTGTATGTAGGAAGAACGTTTTCAGTCTTAATTTGCGATTTACTTACGCTTTATTAAGAGTTATATCGGATGCATCAAGAAAGAGCTTGTTTTATTGAACACGCTTAACTCTTTAAGTTACGATGATCCCCGGTCATGATCATGATATAACAACTTACATGACTGAAAAGGAGGTATAACAATATATGACTGTGCAAGAGTGATCTATCACGTGTAATCAAATGGGTGAAATTTCATGACCTTTTCTTTTCAACCAACGCCATTGTTTGTATGACTACCTTTCTTTCTTCATGAAATGAATGAAGCTTGTTCTATACTTTTTCATTAAATCGGTCATTTTTTTCAGTTATAGCTCATACAAGAGACAGCGTATTTTGTAGACTCAGATCGATAGGTAGAGCATTTTTATTGTCATCGTTTGATCACCATCGCTGTCTTTGTAAATACAATTATGAATATTATTGCGACAATACTAAAACAAAAATAGTTTTCACCATATACCTCTCAAAAGACCGACGTGCATCAAACGAGAGGTAGCAAATTGGTGATCGGATTCTCATTTTGAATCCCATCTCCGTGTACTAGAGGCAACAACTTGGGTTGAGAGGTTTGCGCTATTCAAACCCTGGAGGTTCACAGAGATGAGTGAATGACACACTTTGTTACTTCTTAATAGCAGTCAGACCTTTTGATATTTCCTCGTATTGTCATCTGGAAATTGCATTCCTGCACGACTACTCAACTTAATCAAACATCCTATGTCAATCCCGTTGCCAGCTTAATTACGTCATGTATAACTTGTAAGTACTTAGATATACTTTGTACTCACCTTTTTTTTCAATCAAATGGCAAGACCTCTAGCAAATAGTTCCCGTAGTTTCAATTACCAAGAAATGCTTAGTTGCAACTGATCATTGCAGTACTCAGCCACGTGTACTCGCTGATGAACACCACAAAAGCACATGTGAATTTACAAATAAGACCATGAACTCTATCGATTTCAGAGTCTAGTTTAAAAACCTACTTAGGCATAAATAAATTTTATGGATTTTACTTGGCCAATTTAGGTATATTTTGCAATTGATTATCATTATCACGGTAATTTAATTTGTTTAGGAAATGGTCTTCGTTTGTTAATCACCAAAGATAACATTTTAGCCAGCAGCAAACCTGTGATCAGATTTATCTAGCATTTTAGATTTCCTTGATTCAAGTTTTTTGGGAAATATATCTATTTCATTCATGCCCTATTCCGCACTTTGATTCTTTCTAATTTGCGTGATATAGGGTAGTGTAGCAAAACCCCTGTTTTACTTTATGGCAACCATATTCAATGTGTCCCATAAAACCAGGGCCGCAATAGCAATGCTTATAACCTATTAATATGGTTAAGAAAGCCATAATTATTTATTTCTAAATATATGAGAAAAATCGACCTACTGTTCTTTCAGATATAGGTCTATGTGAATACATGTGAAACTATCTGCAAAGCCAATTTCATAGCTTTTTAGTGCCACTCTTATAGCGCAAAATAGGCATTCAACAGCCTGAACTTCATATTTATGTATTGTTTTGGAACAACACACCTTGACATTTGCTCCTGTGACCCTCAGGTTTCAAACACTATGGCTGGTATTCTGAAAGGGAGTCTAACTTTAGACCTGGGTTTAAATCAAGGTTAGTCCTACTTGAGTGGACCTTTTTTCTTTCAAAATACTCTTAAAGTTAAATGTAACAGATGAGAAAATTACTCATGGATGGCCTGGAATGGCCCATCCATGAGGAATTTTCTCACCCCTTACAGCTCATTTTTAGAGTATGTTGGAAGGAAGAAAGGTCCACTCATGTAGGACTAACCCTGGTTTTAAACCCAGGTCTAAAGTTAGACTCCCTTTCAGAATACCAGCCAATGTTTCCCACCGACCAATGATAGAGGACACATGCGACACATTCAACATTGAAAAGTTTAACGAACAACATGGTTACGAGAGCAAGAGATACACTGATATGACACAAGTTTGAGGAAGCTTTTGGATCTCACGTAAAACACAAAATATATGAAGCGAAAACATGTTCTAATATTTTAATATTTTCATGTGTGATGTTTATAACCATTTGTCTATACGTCTCTGAACGCAGATTAACATTAATTGGCCAAATAAACAAAATATCTATTTTGTTCGTTTGTTCTTTTCGTATGCACACAGATTTTAAAATCGTCAAATGCAACGTCTTGAGCGCAAATTTACCGGGCAAATTTATTATTGGCTATATTGGTAGAAAATTTAAGCGCGATGTAGGAGGCGCGTTTCAAGTAAACAAACAGCTGTATGATGATAATTATGATCCCTATATAACAACCTTCAAACACCACATCGCACGGATAGAATTAATTCTTCTCCATGCTGAAACAGATTGGATAAGCCCCGAGCACCGCCTTCCTTGGATGTGTCTTCTGATTTACTGACTTTTCACTCTGTTTAGGGATGATGTTTGTCGCAGAACTTTGAATCCAGCGTGTTTCAAACTCACTTAGACCATTCGACTCATTTGATAAAAGCATTTTTTTCGCGTTTTGTTGATAGAATTGTTGGGATTAAAATTGAATGTATTAACCACGAAGGAAGATCACATTGTTATCTCTCGTATAGACATTATATTGTTGAAATTAAAAATTTAATATTTAAAAATTAAGGTATATTTGGTACCATTATTCTTGGAAGTGTGGAAAGGGACCACTTAAAAGAATGATGATACGTAACACAAATTATTATTATTTTTTAAAATTTTTTAACTACGAAATTTAACATATAAGACAATTAACATCGATACCCAAAAGATTGGATCATGGGCATTCAATGGTAGAAAGGACAAGCGTTGCATTATAAACATGTCATATTGAAATGCATTTTACATATTTGGCGTCACTTTAATCTCATTCAATTCTTGCAAAACTCTTGTATGACCACATGTGACACTGAATGAACCTATAATGCCGACATATGACCTCGACATGTACATCCATTTTTGACTCCGTGTTATGCCGCATATGCAAAATTTTGACAGCATCATTTTTTTACCTTAACCAGGCCGTAACCAGGATTTTTTTAGGGGAGGGGCGATATTTTTTTTCAAGGAAGACTTTTCCAAAAAATTGGGGGGGGGGGGAAATTTGCAAGCAAAAGTGGACTTTTTACCGAAATGTTAATCTGTTACGACAAAAAAACACAAAACCTAATTTTGCCCCCCCCCTCCTCTTTTTAGTTTTTTTGGGGCTTTTTGAAAATTGGGGGGAGGCGTCCGCCCCTCCCCTTCTACTTATTAACTCACTACCCCACTTCCGACCGAAGCACACTCCCATTCCCCGACTCCACTATCCATCCCCCTCATACACACACACACACACACACATACAGACACACACAGGGGCGGCGCCAGGTAAAATCATAGGAGGGGCGCAACATCATGGGGGCGAACAGTACAAAATGAACTCATTTTGGTTTAAAAAAAACCCTAATTTTTGCGCAATTTGTTGCTTAGAAGACCGGGTTTTTGTCCTATAATTTTGAAACTGTGGGGGCGGCCGCCCACCCCCTGGCGCCGCCCCCCTTACCACAACACCACACACACACACACACACACACACACACCCCCTGGGACACACACCTCAGATACAGCTATATTTAAAAACTTTCATTCTCTATCTACATCAGAACTAAAGCAACAGTGCTGAACAAACTTTGCACTGCTGTAGGTGGGTGAGTGAGTTTAGGAAATATCGTATATTTCTTATTGGGAAATGGGGACCGCGAGGGGTTCGGATAAAGAGCCACAGTTGGTATATTAATATAAGCATAGGTATTATGATCTTGGATCTGCACAAAACAGATCAGGCCAGCAACACGTGGCAGATATATATTGCATATTGCATATCGATAAATCATATAGGTAGGTATTTATCAGCTGATTATAATCGATTATACTGGTGTTGCATTGATGCAGCGCCTTTGATTGGCGAAAAATCCGGCCGTTTTCTTACTACACGTGGAACTTTTACAGAATTTTACGTTTGATTTGTGATTGATTGGTTTATTCTCTTCACAAATTCATTGCATTTAGATAAAAAACAATGCCGTTTAAAGGACACAAATATAAACGATACAGCCATACACGATAAGGCGTTATTAAACAATTACGTTAGAGACGTTTATTTCACATTCTTATGTTCCAAGACACATTAATTACACTTGTAGATGGTTATTATGCTATTCCTCTACAGCTTTGGTTATGGGTTTGTTGAGTCGATAAACAGCCAAAGGCACATGACACCATCCTTCTTTAAGGTGATTCTGACACCATTTTAACTGACATTAGTTCTTATCGTCAAAACAACGGTTTCGCAAAACAAGTTGGAGATCTTTAAGGAACAAAATTGGCTGCTTGTTTAGAATTGTTGAAAAAGTTTTAGGAATAAAATAAGGTATTTGACTTTGTTATTGCATTATTAACAAATATGCAAAAACAATTGTTAGGTTGTATTTAGATGTACCGAGTATCCTAGCGATATATTGCGAATTAAATTTAGAATTAATGGCGTTAGTGTTTTTTTAATGTTTATGTGCTGTTTTAGACCTTTGTTCTGCTCAATGCGTTCAACTCGCTTAACATTATTTGGCCATCACATCAAAGGAAAAAATGCTCGGATAAGGACTTTGGTTACTCATATCAGCGAAGTAACTAGTTTCTTCATAGATCACTCATAGAAATAATGCAACAGAAGTTGTATTCACAAGATTGAATTGAGTTGGGATGACTCAACTGAGTCAATTCAAGATATCAAAACGTAACCAATACACTCAAACTCAGCCAAGTAAACATTACTTTCTCTTTCATTAACTCAACTCAATTAAGCCATCTCAACTCAACTCAATCAATTTAATGCAACAGCATTTAGTGTACCTTCAATACTTCGGCGTATGTCAAGTCTAAGGGTTGCACATTTTCTTTAAAATGAATGAAATATCATCTCTATTTCCTTCCCTGAATATTAATTACCAGTGGATGTACATCATACTACATTGACTCCAGCAAATAATAGCACTGTTGATACTCATTGAACCGGTATGCAGAGGACAAAGCACTGCAGATTCCTTTTATCTGGACAGGGCCATTATTATACTGCCCATACAGTTGAAAAAAGATTTCAGGTGTTATCAGCACCCCAATTTAGCTTGAGATATTTTTCATGATGAAAACACAAAATACCTATCCTAGTTCAAAAATAAAAAAAAAACCTTGAGCTTCTACAGTGCGTTCAATTAACTTTGACTGTATCATTTATTTGAAAAGGAAACGAATATGAAGTCATAAAAGAAAAGTTGTTTGGCAGACTGTGACCTCACATTTTTGTGCAGGACCATAACCCATAACTTTCTGCGTAACCCATTTCTGTTCAATTAACCACGTTTTTAGAGGAAATCGAACACCATTATATTTGTATTCACTAACAATATAAAATAAGTAAACTGGTGCCGATCGTGGATGGGATTATTAAAAAATTGGTGGTATATAATCATCTCAGCAATGCACTGTACCATATTGCATGTAATGCATACAGGTCGCTGGATACCCTTTACACTTTTGTTTTCTTCTTAAACGTGGTGAATTGAAGAGAAATGAGGTTCAGCAATAAGTTACTAAATAAGTTGCTAAACAAACATTTCTTTTATATTTGTTCATCTTCGTTTCATTTTCCAATAAATGATGAAATATACGGTTAAAGTTAGTTGACCTTACAGTAGAAGCTCGAGGTTTATCCATTTATTTGTGAACGAAGGACATCTCAATCTCAATTGGGGCGGTAGTAACACGTGTAATCTTTTCAACTGCATGGGCAATTAACAATAGCTCTGAATTTCCAGATAAAAAAAGAATTACTTTATCAGAAGTGCTTTCTCCTTTGAATACGGCGGATTTACTGAATATCAATAGCGCCATTATTTGCTGAGTCAATGAAGTAGGCCTATGATGTACTGGTCACTGATATTCAAGAAAAGAAATTTGAATGACATTTTATTAATTTTGAAGAAAATGAGCAACTTTTACGATTGACATACCAATTAAATTAATACCATTAACTAAACTCCTCAAAAAAAGTTTGGAATTTTTTTCAGACATGTATTTCTCATTTAATTGAAAATGTTATTACACTCCTTTGCATATCAGTGAAAAGCTCAGTTATTCCTCTGTACAGTGACACCAATATCATAAGAATTGAGTTCTTCATGGTTGAGTGACACTCATTTGAATACTGGTAGGTCTGAAAGAGAAAGTGCCAAATTTCAATACCTCGGTTCAAGAGTTACACAGGGTTACACAGCTTAAGAAGATTAGGTTTGCAGAAGGCTCGTGCCATTGGACAAATTGAAGCTGGCATATCCCAGAATCAAGTTGTAGCCAATGTTGGGGTAAGCCCTAGTGATGTATCAAAATGGAAAACAAAATTCTGTGCAAACTGGTAATGGGAAGGTAAAACCCAGAAGCGGTCGTCCCCGGGCGACAACACCCCAGACACAGGTTTATTACTCTCTGCTCTTCGGAATTGGAGATTGTCTTCCAGAAATTTACAGGCACGGTTTATGGAGCAGTATTGACACAAGTCCAATCTGAGAGCACGGTACTTGAAGAAGCCAGCCCTTCACCATCAGGCCTGGTTAAGGTGACAACACCGGTAGTGGAATTTAAACATGGTGACAGAAATTCATGTTTTCAGATTATTGCAGATTTTGTCTTCGGAAGTTGGATAGTAGAGTTAAAGATTGGAGGAGACGTGGTGAAGTTTCCTTGTCTTTTGCATTTGAAGAGCGACAGCTTTTGGTGGAGGCAGCCCTGATAACTGGGAAGACAAGACTTGTTGTTATTGAAGGCAACAATGCTGTCGTTTTCGGGGACAATATTCTAAGGCCGTTGCCACCTCTAATGTCCTCAATTTGGGACGATATGCAGTACTCCAAGATGATAATGCCCGTCCGTATCATACTAGGATCGTCAATGAGTAAAAAAAATCAGTGGCCTGCCATCAGCAAACTCAACAAATTGGGCATGTTCCTAATCCTCTTAATTTAAGCAACCCTAAATTGAGTACAGGTACTGAAATTTGGCACTTTCTCTTTCAGACCTACCAGTATTCAAAGGAATGTCACTCAACCATGAAGTAATCAATTCTTATGATTTTGGTGTATTTGTCCAGAGGAATAACTGAGCTTTTAACTCATATGCAATAGAGTGCAATAAAATTTCCAATTAAATGAAAAATACATGTCTGAAAAAAATTTCTAAACTTTTTTTGAGGAGTTTATAATGGTGTGGAAAGTTTAAAATGGTTCGCCGATGTATGTAATCAAAGTGAACAATATTTGATGCGATGGCCTATTAAGTATTTGGCACATAGAAACAGTCTATCACAAAGAAATGAAGAACAGTAAACAAAGAAATGATACAATCAGAAAATACCGTTTTTCGTCATGATATTCTACAGGAACTTTAATAAAGCACAACACTCGCTTAAAGAAGAGAAACCAAGCGTTTACATGTTTTTACATACCATTTTCTGTAGGCAAGATTTGTGCGATCTTTGCGCCCTACTAAAATCCCCTTTCCCAATGCCAATTATTTTAATACAATTGTCAATTGATATTTTACGCTCCTTTTCAAGCAAAAACAAACACCCACCGGGGTACAAGGTATAGGGTGATCCCAAAATGATGGTGGTAGTGGTGGTGGGGGGTTGGTGGCAACCACCACCTTCGGGACAGAAGTACCAACATGTCTAGTATGACGCCGGAATATCACAGATACTTGATATTTTACCAATGGATAGCTATGGTACTCCTCTTTCCAATGATACCAAATAAGTACCACTATGCCTAACATTACGCCAGAACGACGTCATAAAATTCGCATGTCAGCACATTTCCATGCATAGTGTTCCCCTATTCAAATTCCATTTTTCACCAAAAAGTTAATATACAGGGTGAGTCAAAAAAAACTTGACCCGGATGGTGCCGCATTTTGAGTTTTTAAATAATATATTTATAAAAGTATGTGATATCATCGGAAAGCCTATTTCATTATCTTTAATTTTACTGCAAAGATATTCCAATCGGTTAAGTATAGACCGAGCTACAGTCGGTTTTCATCCTATCCACGGATTCCCATTGAATGCACGGCGCCCGACTAAGCAATTTGATTCCGTGGACAGTGCAGAAAACCGACTGCCGGATTCAAACGACTGTAAATCGGCCTATATATATACCTAACGATGCTTGGGAAGGATCTTTGAAGCAAATTAAAGATAATGAACTAAGCTTTCAGATGATATCACATATGTTAGATATATGTTACTAGAAAATTCAAATGGCGGACACAATCAGGGTCAAGTTTTTTTTACTCACCCTGTACAGAGAGCGTTATATACAGAGAGCGTTTTGTGTACTATAATAATGTTTTGAGTCAATAAAATTGCAAAGATCAATTCACCCTATATCCAGTATTGTATTAACTTATGACATCTAGTGACGTCATAATGGGAATGTTTGTACTTACTTTGATTTCAATGGAAATAAAAACTCTAGGATATCTGTGGTACCAAATTATAGGAATCGGATGTTCAAATAGAAAAAATTTAAGGGGTGGTATTGTTACAAAAATGGCTCAGGTTGACAAGTGATAAAGGATAAAAGGAAAAACTTACACAATTATTCCATACAGAGCATACAAAAAGAGATTATAGAATTATAAAATTTACGCTAACCTAAAATACTAATAAAATTTCTATCATAGTTCATCGTCAAAGGTATGGAAGGAATCATCGTCATCATCATCATCGTCGTCATCATCATCATCATAATCACCATGATCATCATCTTCTTCATCATCGTCATCATTATGATCAGCCTCATCATCATCATCATGGTCGTCTTCATCGTGGTCATCGTCGTGGTTGTCTTCGTTGTCGTCGTCAGTGTTGTCAACGTCAGTGTCATCAGTGACGTCCTTGATAGTAGCATCTCCATTTTGAGGGGAAGGTTGAGTTGATGTACTTTTAGGTTCACATGGACACTTTCCATCACACCTGAAGGAGAAGAAAGGAAAGGGATTATTAGAAGAAACGGGGTAGTTTCCATGACGGGACTTTCCTCTTATTGTCACGGAAAGCGAATAAGTTCTTGCATTTTAATAACGATGTTTTCACGACAACAATTTACATAAAATATATAATAAGAAATATATTCACAACATGTTATCTGCAAATAAAATATAGGTTTTTGCGCGAAGAAATTTACTTGTGCAAATAGATAACAAAAGCTTCAACGCCAAGAATCTACTCTGATAAGTGGTTTCATCATATCCATATCGTCGTGGCCACGAATGTGTCGAATTTTTTTTCTGATTTTTGGTCAAATTGAGTTAAAAACACAAAACAACAAAATAATAAGAATATTAAAAAAATCGAAAAAATTCATCAAAAATCAGATTTTGCTTGTAAAAAAGTTCAGTTAGCCTAACATGCCCTGCAATGATAAGACCAGAAGCCACCTAATAAGGCAGAATCGGAGATTTAGTTCGTTTACTGTCCGTTCGGAAATTACTACAACACGTAATGAATGTGAGAAATCGTATCTTGGAACAAGTGCCGTTTTCTTCAGGTTCTGTCAATTCTACAGCTGGAAAAAGATTAACTTATGAGAATTATACCGACTCATCCTTCACTTTGGAAGCTATCTGCAAATTGAAATATTGTTCAAATAAATGATAGTGTCTTTAATAGTTTGATTCTGGTTACATTTTATGTACTCTTTAATGGTACCCAAAAATAAAAAGGGAAATTACATTTTAACCAAAATAGCCGCAGTCGAATAACACCCATTGTATAAAACGGGTTTCACAACAATCGATACGTATTCGATAGCTTTGCGTGTCCAAGTATCTCAAAGCACGCAGATAAATTGCGAACGAATACGTATTCGCTGGGACAAAGATTGCTACTTCAGTGATCAAAATCGATAATAGGTCTGCCAAGATTTAAGGCAATCGGTGAAATTTACCTTTCTATACTTCTTGAGGGATTGGTCATGTTATTTCACATTTTAATTTTTGTGTTTTAATTATGTTACTTGTACTAATTGAAACCTACGGTCTGTGTGTCGTGAAAATGAATTATCAAAGTTTTGTAGTTTTAACATTTGTACAAATAAACCAAATGTATCACTTTTAGGGCCTGGGGACATAGTGACATTAACCCTCGTATTACCAAAGGGGAGGAGTTACCACCCCAGGTAAACTTTCCTCCGGTGCGCAAAAACGTTAACAACTTTCGTTAAGTCTTCAATATAATTATTTCACATCCTTCTGCTCATTTTGGCGAAACAAATGTGAAGATAGCACCGTCACCAGGGTTAGCGTCGAAGTCGATTTGTGGGGAGTGGTTCTATTACCTCTACTACCCATTATTGAAAATGCAGCATTCTGATTGGTCAGTTTACTGCCCATTATTCTGCAATAATGAGCCGCTAATGCATTTTCTTATCATTTATTTTCACTCATCAGCATACAAAATACACATAAATTAGGCATATTACCTTAAAACCTATACAAACAAAATAAAATCAAGTTGTTTTAGTTAATAGAATAGAAATAAAGGTTTTGTAGTATCATCTATGGGCTCATAATGTATCAACGGGCGGAAAAAATAAAAATAATGGGCGCCATTATTGAGTTTTTCCGACCTCGAGCACATTATTCGCCTATAAATGATACTGCATTACCCTTTAGTTATTAGTTCATTTGTTTAAATATTGTGCACTGTATGGCTCTAAAATTATATGTTGATTAACAACTAGTCATTTTCCATATCATTTGGGGCCAAACCCCGCATGAAAATCCAATATTCCTACTTTTTTGATAAAAAATTTCATTTTTTCATTTTATACTCTTTGTGTCTTTGGAAATGACCAATTTTCCCCAACTTGTGAACTTTGACGTCATTGTGACGCCATACTAGGTTATGTTGGAAGCAATAGAAAACGGAGGACCAACGCTCTCAACTGGTACCAACATCGAAATCATCTATTGCTTTCTAATAATGAATTCTCGGGGTGTTTACCACCCCATGCACCCCTTAGTAAACCGTGTTACAAAAATAGACTTGGTAAACACATTGTGAAAGTTTGATTTTCTTGCAAACTAAATAATTACTAATATATCATTTAAAAAATCGCCTTTCAGGAACAAATTGATATTTTCTTTGGGAAGTTGTTTGTATAAGCGTTAGTGCCCTCTAAATTGTTTAGATTATGTTAGATTTTACTATTGAGTATATTACCCATTTAAAGCAATATTAGCACATTCTTTTGAAGAGCGCCCCCAATTTTTCAAAACATTTGAGATTTTTACACGGTTGCATTGGTAACTGGCTAGTAAACCATACCTGTGAATGGTTAAGCTCGAAAATGTCTGTGTATCACAAACGAATGAATTTTGTAATTAGAATAATTATTATCGGGATCCCGATAATAATTCAACGGCTGCTGGAAACGGCCTTCCAATGTGAAATAGCCGGGAAATAGCGCCATGTAAGTGTCTACGCTAATCCATTAGTTGTTTTATTGGTTCAGGCAAATCAAGTTAGAGGGTATTTTCTCGAGGTGGCACTATTTCATCATTAGTCGGAGAGATATGGTCCAAGTTATGGCCTGACCGTAAAGTTGAGTATATACTCAAGTTTTTTTTTTGCTGAAAATGATAGATTAGGGTGTGTAGAATAAGAATCTGCCGGGTGCCACGTGGGCATCCTTGGGCATTTTGAGAAATCCAAGATGGCGCCGCCATAAATGATAATTATCTATTCAACCCATTATCAAACTATGGAGTTACTAGATATTCTATAGGATCCAATGAACAAATGTATGGCACTTGTAACATTAAGTCATACTTCAAATTCAAAATGGGAGCCAAATCTAATAATTTTCAAATATGCATTATAACAGCAAATACCTGCGATAAAAAATAAACATGAAGTACTTAGATTATGTTGTTAGACGCAATAAATGTATTTCTGATACTTTTAAAGTTGTAACATTACGTCGTTCAATATGGCAGCCAAAAACGTGAATATCTTCAAAAAATACTTGACACAAATGTCTAAATATTACCTTCAAGTATAAATTATTGTGTCAATGAAACAATTAGAAATGTACCTATGATCATAACCAAGTGATACCAGGTAATCCCGATAAATAAAAATGTGTCAAATTATAAATTGAGTACAATATATGTGAAAAAATGTAATTCCTATGGTATTTTGACAACTTTGCACCATTTTAGTTTTATTTTGATTTGGCGCATTTAAACAAATTGAAGTGTATGCTGTACATTGGTTAGTATCAAATGTACATTTCTAATGTCATTGACACATTAATTTCGATTTGAAGGCTGTAATACTTATAAATTTTTGTCAAGCATTTTTTGAAAATGTTCACGTTTTTGGCTGCCATATTGATTGACGTCATGTTGCAACTTTAAAAGTTTCAGAAATACATTTATTGTGTCTAACAACATAATCTAAGTACTTCATGTGTATTCTTTATCGCACGCATATGCTCTTATAGGGCATATTTCAAAATTATTGGATTTGGCTTCCATTTTGAATTTGAAGTATGACTTAATGTTACAAGTGCCATACATTTGTTCATTGGATCCTATAGAATATCTAGTAACTCCATAGTTATAGGGTTGAATAGATAATTATCATTTATGGCGACGCCATCTTGGATTTCTCAAAATGCCCAAGGATGCCCAGGTGGCACTCGGCAGATCTTATTCTACACACCCTAATCTATCATTTTCAGCGAAAAAAATTGTGTATATACTCAACTGTACGGACACATGAACATTCTCTCTGATTACATGGACGGACATAAACTTAGCATTTCCAGCTCTGCCGTTAGGTACAATCTAGGATCCCAATTCTAATTACAAAAATCGCTCATTTTATGATAAATACGCATGTTTGAGCATTCTCGTTCGCATGTGTAGTTTTCTAGACAATTACCAACATAGCTGTGCAAAAATATCAAATTTTGAAAATTGGGGGCGCTCTTCAAAAAATATGCTAATATTGCTTTAACTGTTAATTCGTTTCAAGTTTGGTATATACGTGTGCATTACTTTAAAAGATAGGCACTCTATACTGTAATGAGAATTTTAAGAAAATGATAAAAAATGGTTGTTATGAAGGTGTCTAGACCCTTTTATCCTTTTGTATAGTGTTATTCTACCACTTTTATATGGAACATTCCAGTTACATTTTAAATATTTTCTGCAGCTCAATATTTGGAATAGTTCTCTCCAATATTTATTGATTTGTTGCACCATGCAATACTATTTATACATTTATATAACTACACTGTTTGTGTTCCTTCTAACCTATTTACTCCTGAAATTTATGTCTTTTCTGCAAAAATGAGTTAAACATATTGGCGACTAATTAAGATATTATTTTAGGAGTCACATTTGTAAGAGGTTGGTAATTTTCTGAATTCGTTGTTCATCGTGGTCAGTCTGCGCTATAATTTTATCAACGAACGGTAATGCAACAGTTAATGTTTCCATTGTAACCGCTTATGGAAGTCGATTTGTATATACAAATTGGCACTGTTTGTAGCATAAACACAATGCAAATAGGCATCGTCTCGTCAACGTCGTCGTCTTCATCATCATCACAATCGGTAGCATCATTGTCGTCGTCAAGCATCGAAGTGTTTCCTTATTTCATCGTTATATCCCACCATGCATCAACCGCCATCGTTATTATTCTCATCGTGGCATCATCGGCATCATCATTTTAAAATAGTAAAAACCCGTAGCTATAGTCATCTCACCATACCAACATTGAATCAACGGGTTTTTCATGCCAATCAATACCGTATTCGCTCCTTAGAACACGTCAATCAAACATTTGGGTTTTAACAAACAGTCAAATCGCATTCATTGTCATTTTGAATACCGAAACAGTTGGTTTTTCTTTGGTATTTTTATATATTGTGTCACTAGGAACCTTCACGTTTTTTAAACATCGCACCACTTAAAATAGTCCATTTCCTTTTATTTCCATTTAATTACACGCATTCATAAGCAACTCAAACTTTCAAACGCCGTTTCTCAGAACTATCCATTTATGCTGAATCGACAGTATGCAGAACCCACGACGATATACATGCAATAGCAGGCTTCAACAAGGTAATTTCATATAACCATGAACAATTTGTTAATAACTTCATCTCAGTATTAATAGGTACGATAAAGAAATATAACTTTTTTTCATTTATTAGATTGACCATTTTAAAAGTTTTTCAGGTGTTTATAGTTTAAATAAATCGTAAGGTTTACTCAATGCACGTTGACTAAGGTTGTTCTCAATAGCGGTTTGTAAACTTAATTTTTACTGACCAATACATTAGCTGTTTAACCGTCCATCCCCCTCGCCGAGGTGTTGTAATCAGATATTCAAATTTTAATCAGTTGTAAGATTCCGATTTCAAATTTAATTTCCACTCAACAACAATGCATAACAATGATATAAAATATTATATGAAAAATGTCCATACAATTCTATTGAGGTCGGATACCATAAGAACTCAAGGCGTGTGAATTATAGCACCCTTATCAATCAATCTATTGTTGGAAAATACTTTTTCACTCAATCGGGGTGTCCATTTTTGCATTATAATCAGAATTTCTAATTGTAGACTCGATCCTAATGCTATTTCAATTAATTAAAATGACATCTCATATCGGTTAATGGGCAATTTTTGGCGGTGGCACTTCTGCTATATTTGCACAAAAATCAGTTCTTGTATACCCATTTTACTTAGGACGAGCACATTCTAATTATTCTACCATAATCACTATGGTCATCTCGATTCTTTTAAACTGACGCTTTTTCTTAGAACAACAGGGTTCCTGATGTAAAAATGCATACAAGCTGGTCGGACAGAAGGGAAATGCATTGGTGTAATCTTTGCCATCGCTGCCACAGACTGGAACTTCTTCGTCAGAGCAGGATGATATCAGAACGATCGGCAATCCTGTTGGTCCTCCAAATTATTGTATTGGAGAGAGACAACGAAAGAGAGACAGAGAGAGAGAGCAAAAGTAAAATGAGTAATTTATCGTGTCTACAATTTGACAAAACATCAATATATACATGAAAATATTTATTGAAAAATGGTCTTATATGACAAACTAAATTAGTAGCAATGTACACTGATTTTTGATCATTCGAGGAAATCAAACCTGAAAAAGGTTGTTATATGTTTAAGTAATATTTAGTATTTGAAGTTGAGTTTTAACCGCACAGATATTTCCATGACTTATAAATTTTTATTTTTAAAATACAGGACATATTAATGAATGACAAAATGTTGGTTAATTGTGTCATTTCCAAACTGATGGTTCCAATAGCAAAAAATCATTGCAAAATAAAAACATATTGTACCTCGTGTTATATTTTAAATAAATAAATGGTTGTTTTCTTCCAAGCGAGAGAAAAAAACGCATACGTTCCTTCAGAACCTTTTGTTGTGTTCAAAAACAAACCCCAAAGATATTTTGAGAGAGCATGTTTAATCTGCTCATAATTTTGATCTAATTTAATTCATTTCAAAAAAGCGTCACTGGGTGGCAAATATCTACGTAGTTAGTTCGGAATTAATTAACTATTGAATCGTCAAGGGTTATACGGTTATAAATCGTGTGTCTGACCGTAGTCACTTTTCGTCTCAATGTACTTGAGAATTGTTATAAATTTGTCTTCCAGAATCCCTATTAATACCTAGCATAAAAGTCGAGTAACCTAAGTATCACGTCACTATGAATTCCCAAGAACAGAGATTATCGAAATTAACGGCATTCATGGTCTTTTTCTTCATTTTCCATTTTCTCCATTATATTTATTACGTTGCGCGTGATTTCTGGATTGGTGAAGTGAAGGCCTCAGGGAAAAAATAGGATCCACTAAGGTAGCATAGCTGATAAAAAATGTAACCAACGAAAGCGCTACAGGACATAGTGAACCAATAGGATTCTGTCACTAACAAACATTGTCTTGTAATGATGAGCGGATCTGTAAACATAGTGATGAAATGAAACAATGATGTAAATCGTGAGAATTACAATTTATATAATATACGTAATTACAAATCCGCTGTGATAAAAACACATTTCATGACCTGGGAATTCATGGTCATTGAATAGGGAATGAAACGATTATGGAAGCTTGTGTATCGCCTTATCGCGAGATCCGAGAACCTTATATCCAAATAACGCGCTCCCATTAACTAGATAAACTCTTCGTTAATGGAGATAACAAAAACAATCCAAAACCGCGCCTTATCTGGGGTTAACAAGCTTAACTCTATATCACGGTACTTATCTTGGGTACAAAGCGAACCCCCAAAAATAACGATCCGAATTTAGAGTTTAACACGCTTATTCGAGATAATAAAACGTAACCCCAATAACGGCCCCTTATCTTTAGTTAATAGTCCTTATCCGAGGTTAGGAAAGATGAACCCCCACAAAAGGGCCGTTTCTGGAGATTAAAAAAGGCTGAAACATGAATAAAGGTCCTTATCCTGAAACCTGATAAGGTTCCTATTTCCCAGATAAGAAAGCCTTTATCTCGAGATAGCTTTGTTAACTCTAGATAAGACAGTTCAAGTGATATCTCCAGATAACAGATTGAGATAGGGTTCTCTTGTCTTGAGATAATAAGGTGAAAGTAATATACTTGAGCATCCATGTGTAGAAGCCACAAGTTCACCAATTTTAAGCATTCCGGGAAAAGGGAGCAGTATTACAAAATAACGTTCCGGTAAACTGGAAGATAAACGCTTTGTTAACTGGTAAAACCATAACATAACGGACTGATACTATGGTAACAGAGCTTGAACCCAAATAACAGTCCTTATGTACAGTTAGTTATCGAAGTTATTGACGAGAGAACATGTGAACCCCAAATAACGATCTTTATCTGGGTTAACAAAGCTGAACTTCAAATAACGCGCCTAATCTAGGGTTACAAAAGCTGAACTCCAAGTAAAGGCCCTTATTAGGGTCAAAAAAGCTTATCTTGAGATAGCAAAAATGAACATGAAGCTACGCGTCTTCCTCATTATAAGTGCCACCCCAAATAACGGGTCTTAATATTGCGATAACATTACTGAATAGCGGTCCTTATCTAGGGTTAACAAAGCTATAAACAAAGAGTTAAGGACCATTATTTGGGATTTGGCCTTGTTATCTCCAGTTACAGCGTTATCTTGAGACACGACTCCCTTATTTCGAGATTAAGAAAGGTTTTAAATCGAGAGGAGGGTGAAAAGTGAGCACTTGAACTATAACGTTAATGAAAACATACTACAATGAATGTTCGTATTCATAACTCGCGCACATCTATTAAGAGCTATAAGGTTGACTAGGTTTATCATGCCTTACCTGCCATTAATGGGAGAGGTACTGAAAGCTTCGTAAAATACTTCAGGTCAAAATCCACCATGTTATTTTAACGCCATGGTGGTTAGTCCAACATAAAAAGATATGCTTACAAATATTTACAACTTATCATATAAATACCTACAAGAAAGTACGGTATGAAACTGCATATAAAAGAATCGCTTCATAGTTTTGATGTGCGATCGACCCGAATGATTTTAATTTTTCAAGTGTGAAAATTGCCACAATAAAAAAGGGTTACATTTAATAGCAACTACAGGCAGCGACTGTAGGTTGCCATCTAAAATAGATGGAGCAAAAGTACCATAACATAACCCTATCAAACAAAATAGCACATTTAATTCTTGAATTTTTAAATATTAGACACCAATTACCTAAATCTACAGTTGCAAAATAACAAATGTGAAAATAAATCATTCGGAGCCGTAGAGTTTTTTCGCGTGAAATTCCTTCTGATAAGCCCGAAGAAGGAAACGGGAGTATAAGGCATATTCATTATCCATTGTGCTTTAAAGTCTCTCATTGGGGGCGTTCAAACGCACTTTCTAGTCCGTCTCAAAGCTTTAAATATAAATCCTTCCACTTTCACACCGCTTCTACTTTTCCAAGGTTTTGAACGATCTGAAATTGATCTTAAGGAGTCTTTTAAACGCCTTCAAAGAGGATTATAAGTGACAGATTTTAAGCCGATTCTCTATTTTGCACACTAAATCAAAAAAAAATAATGCACCCAACTCTTATGATACTGACAGAATACAAAATTAGATTAGAGAATTGGGCACATTTCAAAACATAGAAACATAAACTATGTGTGATAATAATGTTTTGAAGAACAAACAGTATCATCTTAAGGTTCATAAGGAATTTAGGGGGCGAGAGATAACATTGACATTAATAGTGACGTTGCTTCTGTTTGATTAACGGCAAGCATTATAGCTCGATATACGTATTTACTAGTTCAATGTTTTGTGCAAAAATCAGGTGAAATTTTTATGGGGGAAAGATCGGTGACCAGATCAAGATTAGGGCAATATCATATCAGCAACGAATAAATGGTATTTACTAGAGTTAAATGGTAAAAGCAAAAGACACTTTTCCATTTAAAAGCTCTTGAGTCTGACTTTACATGAAGTATTGATATTGGGGAATTGGATTATTTGAAAGTTCTTTTAATAGTATATGGAAAAGCTAATAATGATAATATTCAATTTTGTTTTCCAGACTTTCAGGGGTGAAAGCAAATTATTTGTTTGATAAGTTGTTTGCTCGTATCCACAGTCAGTGGCAATGGCTTTGTGCTGGTGTCAGGATTTGTTCCAGCTAGTGTGCTGATCCGGGGCGCTCGGCGTGTATCCATGATACGGGACGCTATAAACATAAGTTAAAACTCCCCTACAATTGTTTTATATGTTCGCCTAAATTTTAAGGAATTTATAAAAAACACCGCAACTCAACGTAACATGCACCTCTTTTAACTTTGCAGGTGCTTTCCAAATCTATTAAAAGACGCCATGTGTAAGGTGTGTGAATAGTGAAATATAGTGTTGTCAATCGTGCCGAAATAAGCACAAACGTGTACAAACCCCAAAGTTAAAGTAATTGCAAATATATGAAAAATTGTAGAAATTGGATCGCTTGTTTTTGCAAATATATATAAACTGTAATATTTACTGTTTGGTCTCACAAGATGATAAGATTTTTGTATGAGTTCGGAAATTGGCCTATTGTTATTGTTCTGTTTATCTTGGAATTCATTGAGCAACTAAAGCAAGACGATTCATCAGTATACCACAGACAATCTTGAATGAATCGCGACAATTTAAAGACTTACCAAACAAATTTAGGAGGGGAATCGAAGAAAGAAATTGTTCTCGTGAAATGAAAAAAATCAATGTAACTTTGGACTGCATTAAATTGCCATAGGTAATTTTAATTTAGGTCATTTTTAACCCACACGTTATGTTTTTTATTTCTCTTAAGATTTTGATTGTCCCCCCATTTCTTAGATATTTTAAGCCTGCTTGTTCGTTGATTTACTTTTTAAAGGCCCCAATGGAAATAAGCTTTAATCAATTTGAGGCTTATTGAACTAACCCTGGAGGTTTGTTTTAGTTCTGCTTTGTGCGCGCGCGCGGTGTGTGTGTGTGTGAGTGTGCGTGTGTGTCATGTGTGAGTCGCGGTGGTGGTGTGTGTGTGCGTGGATGTTGTGTGTCCATGTTAAAAACCTCACTTTTATTTAAAAGTTGTCTATATATCTCTAATGTATTCCATCTTTGTATTTTATGTTCATCAGTAGTTTCACCGTTCTAATTGACTATTACATAAAATAATAAATTATACTGAGACCCGTCGATCTTTAATAATAGATATTTCGAGGCTCAAAATCAACACATCGACACCTGCTTATTTCACCGTCTATCTGTATTTAAAGCCAGTTGATTTAGTCCATGGCTCAGTTTGTGTTGAACTGAGAAACGCATTGATTATCCTATTATCAAAATGCAAACATTGGTAATCATTACAAACAGAACCAATTAAATGCGGCGTGGATCACCTCAATGAACTACCGTGTTCCTTTGTTCTATGTGGAAAACCTTTTAACGCATTACAAACATTATCTCAGCTGCTCCGTTATCGATTAGGTTACGACAATATCGACCAGTATTTACAACACGTGGCGCAGATTGAACCAAAAAATACTCCCTACTGGCTTAAAATAAAATCTAGATTTCACCAGCTTGGAGTTAAGCGCCAAGTAATGCATGTATAATCGATAAATATGTTTCAAATGTTCCTCTATCTGAGGTTTCATTTCCCCATACACTTGTCCTACATTATATTCAATCAATAAATATTGAGAAGAAAATAGTCGCCTGTATATGTAATTTACACTTTCTTTTCTCCATTTGAAAGCTGGTTTAATGTTCGAAACATGATTGCATGTGCTGAGATTGTAAATATCCCTACACCGCAAGGATGTAGGGCTCAAAGCCGTATGGGGGTATGTGTTTACATGCGAATTCTCTTGGAAATTTACAACCCAATATACCTGCTACCTCTGGTCCCACTTTTCTCATATTTTAGTTACTTTAAAAAACAACGGATACTTTAAATTATTTATAAACAAATTATTACAATTTACTGTAATTATTAAAATACTCTTATTGTTATTATTTCTTTCATTACCAATATCGTAATCGATGTTAATTATGTAATATCATGTGCAAGGAGATGGAAATAAACTTGAACTTGGACTTGAACATGAACTTGAACCCCGACTTGAACTATATAAATTAAAGGGATAAACAGCGCTTTGCTTATCCGGAACATCTGAAAAAATCATAAAAATTCATGTATTGGTATCTTTGTTACTGACATAGATGTGCTAACATAACCTGCAAGTGGTTGGCTTGAAATCCGCATATTAAAGACAAACTAGTAGATTTTATATGATTTTCTGGAATTTTGTGCACCATGACCTGTACAGTTTGACCTCAAAACGTGCATTATTGATAATTGTTTATTCTGCAGGTTCTGGTGTGCAGGATAAATCGACTGTTTAGCGCCATTCACTGCATGCCAATTTGCGAGAGACGGTATGACAAATTTATCATATACTAAATTCTTTGAACTATTTGGTGATAATCCCCTACATTAACGTAGTTAAATGAAATTGTACACGTCCCTGATTTTTAAGTTAATGTAATAAATTTCCAATCGTTTTTATCCTCTCCTATTATCGCTACTTGTATTTCCTCTCAATGAACCAAGCATGTTTCAAAGGTTTTTCGCACCAACTCTTTCTCAGAAACTTTCTCAGCTCTGCTATTACAATTTTATGCAAACAAAAAATAGCAAAGAAGCAGAGCCCCTATGATGCCGGTGTGTAAGGGTAAAAAGCCACAGGGATATGTGCCTGCATAAGAATTCTCCAGAAAACTTGCTTCTATATATCCACCTGTTACCCGGGTCGTATTATCCCACATTTCTGAAACTTTCTAAATCTGTGTATGCTATAAGAATTCTATACATGATAATGTCCCCGAAATTGACACATTATTCCAAGTGTTGCAGTGGGAACTTTCTCTGAGGGGAAATTCTCTACTCTCTTTTTGATTGTTTATATTAAACTAAAGGCAGGAGACAGGGGAAACACAGTTTTGTCAATTTAAGGTTGTGCGAGGTCACGAAACCACTGAAGCAACTAGAAGAGATTTTCTTGAAACCATTCCAGGTGTAACCCTGGGTTCCATTATCCCACATTTCTTATACGTGTACTTGCATAATAAGACGAACATGATATTTTGGTTCGTCTTATTAGGCAAGTATATTCACGTATTTTTAAACTATTCTGAATGAACCAATATCGTTTCAATTTTTAGCGCAAACTTTATCCCATGCAGAGAAAATTTTAATGTTATTTTTGTCCAACTTTATACAAAAAACAGGAGGTAATTAATTAGAGATCATATCATCAAGTTAAATGTGTTCACATCGGAATTCTAGCGAATTTGCTATCATATAGTAGTTACTTTCGTTAGCCCTCATTTCAATTAATGCAGGGCGAGTCACAAAATGAAAGAGGGATATTTTTGGTTTACACCATTTGTAGAGAAAAACGTATGTATATCAGACTAAACTCCTAAGCACGTTTTCTTATGTATATACCGTTACTAATGAAACAAATTATTACGAAAAATGCCAGGGGTCGCAAAACGATAACATCACTATTCAATCTATGAGTACCCTAAATCACTGTAACTCTAACATGACTAGTGAATGTATCACCACAACTTTTATATTTTAAAACCACGTTCCGGTTGGAAGTCGAGTTCTTTCTGTGTTTTGTTTTGTATTTTGTTTGTTTATTTGCTTTTTAACTCTCTATCATGACTTGGTAGTGTAGGTTTTACAGGAATTAATCATTGTCATGATGCCAAAAATCCTGCAACATCGTCTTTGGACAATTGTACTGTAGAATTGCAGGACATCTGGCAAAACATTTGAACAATACGTAGGCCTCTAACTTCCGATGCCTGAGGAATCATTGGAGATGGAATTTGCGCAAACTACAGTGTCCGTTAAAAACACTTGTATAAAAATGGTTTGGTAGTAGTGGTGCAGCGTCGTGCAGTGGTAGAAGTACTGGATTTATCAACCCAACGTTCTGTTTTCTCCTTTGCTGATCGTACAGCGTATTCCAAGTTTCATCACAGTTATAAGTCTCCTCAAAGGTTTCTGGTCGCTCGCATTGTTGTTTATTTGTCAAGCAAACATTGTTGAACCACTTCATATTTTGCTCTGGGTTGGGGAATATGGGCGGGTACCCATCTGATACAAAGCTTTCTCCCTGCATATATAAGGGATTCAAAAAAAAAAATAAGCCCCCCCCCCCTAAAATTCGAAAACATTTCGTGCAGTAACTTCACTTAGAACTGAATGTTTAGAATTTTTTTAAAAGTTTTGAAGAGAGGAAACATTTGGCTCTGGCACCAATGTTGCTGCTTTTCAAAAGACACTTTAGGTATCAGTGCACACTCCCATTTTTTTCCAAAATGGCGTTTTCTGAAAAAGTAGCACTTTGCAGTATTTAAAGGTCTAAAATCAACCAATTGTCAATTTACAACAACGGTTTCATTTCGCTCCGTTGTTATTCATTGCAGTCTGAAGTAAATAAGCTTAAAGGTCCCAGGAAATGAGATGATAAACCTAGTCCAAATCTTTACGGGGCATTCCATTCCAATAAACAGGGCCACAAAAAAGAATACACTACCAGTGACATAATTAGTGAAACTATTGATTTTCAGTCAGTGCCATGAATAGATTCAAACCAGTCACCTGGAATTTTCTATTACTCTCTGAAAAAATCAATAGTCACTAATGATGTCATCACCAACCCAAATATTGAATGCTTTCTCGCCCCTCCTTGTAGACTTGACACAAACCACATCAATTCTATTTGCATTTCCTGGGACCTTTAAAGCATTAACGCATAAGCAAACAAATAAACAAACAAGACAATTTATACAGAAAAAATAACAAACAATGAGATGAGATGGTCGTAAAAAACACCAAGTGAAATGTTAAGCAGATCGACACATAACATGCATAAAGGAGAATGCTACACTGGTTCAACGTGGTGGAATTATCCAGCGAGCATGGGACCAAATTCTTCGACAGAACATCAACAAACTGGTCAACAGCGTGTGTTAACGCTGCAATGATGTCATCAGTGCAGATCGAGGAAACATTGACTTATTGTGATTTGAAACAGGCATTTAAAACATTACCCCCTTCTTTCATAAAAAGAGCAATATGCAAAGAAAAATGCCTTTATTTGAATGAATGTAAAGCTATATCGTTTTTTGTCTGCGTATCTGTCTTATTTGTTTGTTTGCCTATGCGTTAACATTTTAAGTTTATTTATTCAGACCGCAATGAATAGAAAGAAAGGAAAGGAAATGATTGTTATAAATTGATAATATCTTGACTTTAGACCTTTGAATACGGCAAAGTGCCACTTTCTCTGAAAATACCTTTTTTGGACAAAGAAAATGTGTGTGTAATGATACCAAAAGTGTTTTTGAAAAGCAACGACTTTTGTGGCAGAGTCAAATGTTTCCTCACTCTTTTTAAAATTTCTAAGCATCAAGTTCTAAGTGAAGTTATGCAATGTCCTAGAATTTTAAGGAGACTTATTTCCGAGAACCCCTTATATTATATTAGATGGTCCTTCATAATTATTTATGCTGAGCACTCGCTTTGATTTTTGCTACCATGACTTCACTGGTAGTTAAAGTGATTTAATGATATGAATCTATCGGCCCATATGATGCCGGTTGTGTAACGGTATAAAAAGCCCCAGGGGATATTTCCTGCATAAGAATTCGCAGAAAACTTGATTCTATTCTCACATGTTACACGGGTCGTTATTTATCCCACATTTCTGAAACTTTCTAAATCTGTGTATGCTTATAAGAATTCTATACATGTAATGTCCCCGAAAAATTGACACATTATTCCAAGTGTTGCAGTGGGAACTTTCTCTGAGGGGAAATTCTCTACTCTCTTCTTTGATTTTTTATATCTAATCTAAGGGCAGGAGAAGGGGAAAACACAGTTTTGTCAATTTAAGGTTGTGCGAGGTCACGACACATGATAGAATTGAAGCAACTGGAAGAGTATTTTCTTGAAACCATTCCAGGTGTAACCCTGGGTTCCATTATCCACATTTCTTCAACGTTACTTGCATAAAAGACGAACCGGATTTTGGTTGCATTTTGAAAATATCCGTTACGAACCAATATCGTTTCAATTTTTAGCGCAAACTTTATCCCATGCAGAGGAACTTCTTAATGTTATATTGTCTAATTTTATACAAAAAAATAAGAAGGTAATTAATTATAGACCATAACTCCATCAATTTATGTGTTCATTGAATTTCGCGAAATTCTATCCCACATATAGTAGTTACTTTCGTTAGCCCTCATTTCAATTAATGCAGGGCGAGTCACAAAATGAAAGAGGGATATTTTTGGTTTACACCATTTGTAGAGAAAAACGTATGTATATCAGACTAAACTCCTAAGCACGTTTTCTTATGTATATACCGTTACTAATGAAACAAATTATTACGAAAAATGCCAGGGGTCGCAAAACGATAACATCACTATTCAATCTATGAGTACCCTAAATCACTGTAACTCTAACATGACTAGTGAATGTATCACCACAACTTTTATATTTTAAAACCACGTTCCGGTTGGAAGTCGAGTTCTTTCTGTGTTTTGTTTTGTATTTTGTTTGTTTATTTGCTTTTTAACTCTCTATCATGACTTGGTAGTGTAGGTTTTACAGGAATTAATCATTGTCATGATGCCAAAAATCCTGCAACATCGTCTTTGGACAATTGTACTGTAGAATTGCAGGACATCTGGCAAAACATTTGAACAATACGTAGGCCTCTAACTTCCGATGCCTGAGGAATCATTGGAGATGGAATTTGCGCAAACTACAGTGTCCGTTAAAAACACTTGTATAAAAATGGTTTGGTAGTAGTGGTGCAGCGTCGTGCAGTGGTAGAAGTACTGGATTTATCAACCCAACGTTCTGTTTTCTCCTTTGCTGATCGTACAGCGTATTCCAAGTTTCATCACAGTTATAAGTCTCCTCAAAGGTTTCTGGTCGCTCGCATTGTTGTTTATTTGTCAAGCAAACATTGTTGAACCACTTCATATTTTGCTCTGGGTTGGGGAATATGGGCGGGTACCCATCTGATACAAAGCTTTCTCCCTGCATATATAAGGGATTCAAAAAAAAAAATAAGCCCCCCCCCCCTAAAATTCGAAAACATTTCGTGCAGTAACTTCACTTAGAACTGAATGTTTAAAATTTTTAAAAAAGTTTTGAAGAAGGAAACATTGGGCTCTGCCACAATGTTGCTGCTTTTCAAAAGACCATTGGTTCAGCGCACACTCCCATTTTTTTTTTCCAAAAATGCGTTGCAGAAAAAGTGGACTGTGTAATAGGTTTAAAGGTTATAAAATCAACCCCATTGTCAATTTACAACAACGTTTTAATTCGCTCCGTTGTTTATTCATTGCAGTCTTAAGTAAATAAGCTTAAAGCATTAACACATAAGCCAACAAAAGAAACAACAAGACAATTTATACAGAAAAAAAAAAACAATTGAGAGGAGCTGTCGTAAAAAAACCAAGTGATGTGAAGACAGATCACACCTTAAAATAGAATGGTACCCCTGACTCTTAATTGGGTGGAATTATACAGGGAAACATGGGACCAATTCTTCGGACAGAACATCAAACAAAACTGCTAAACGCGGTGTGAAACGCTGCAATGAGGTAATCAGGCAGATGGAGGAGGAAATACATTGAATTATTTTGATTTGAAACATTTTTAAACATATCCCCTTTCTTCATAAAAAAGAGGTAATATGCCAAAGAAAGAAAAAAAGCCTTATTGGAAACATTGAATGTAAAGCCATGTTGTCTGCAGATCTGTGTGTTGTTATTTGTTTGCCTATGGTTAATGTTTTAAGACTATTTAATTTAGACCGCAAATGAAAGGAAGAAAGGAAATGAAAATCGGTTGTTACAACATTGATAAATTAATTGACTTTAGATCCTTTGAAACGGGCAAGTGCCACTTCTCTGGAACAATCTTTTTGGAAAAGGGTGTGTTGTAATGATACAAAGTGTTTGAAAAGCAGCTAAAATTTTTTGGCAGAGTCATTTTTTCTCGCTTCAAACTTTAAAAGTTTCTCAAGCATCAGTTCTTATTTTTGGGAACCCATAGATAGTCCGTCATAATAGTTCTGCGACATCGCTTTGATATGCCAACATTAAGTACCGAGTTATTCTCCAATCTTTCTTAAACTGGGATTATAGTTAGAGTAGTTGGGTTTTAATGACCTAGCATATCTTCTGTCATTTTGCGGACTCACGGTCATCTGTTTTTTTTTTTTTTTTTTAAAGCAGTCATCAATAGAAGGTCCATCAAAATCCCCATTAATTGTCCGTATGCATTTTCGTTTCGACATGCCGCGTACACGAATCTTGACACCCTGTAATTGTTTTTGCTGCCAGACTTCAATGGTGCAGCAGTTGTTCTTTTTGCATCCCATTAGTGTTTATGCTGTGAGATTGTATAGAGAGAATTAATATGCTATTT
This sequence comes from Ophioderma brevispina, assembly GCA_023653785.1. Lineage (NCBI taxonomy): Eukaryota > Metazoa > Echinodermata > Ophiuroidea > Amphilepidida > Ophiodermatidae > Ophioderma > Ophioderma brevispina. Next base: position 15,541 of record JAMKCH010024102.1, on the reverse strand, counting down.
TGCGGGGGAGATGACCAGTATAACACCTGAGGATACACAATAGGCTGTTCCAAAAACACTTTAACCGTTTAGAGATCCTGGAGGGTTTCGGAACTAAATTAAATTTAACAGACTAGGCCACATTTTGTCCAAGTTGTTTTATTTAAACTATTTACTAATGTATGTGATGAGAGTGTATATAGAAAAGTGATCTTGAACGTAAACTTTTTAAAGAGAAGGAATATAGATCCAAACGGCCACATGCACAAGATTATACACGGAATGTGACATATCAAATCTGATTATTGGACGCGTAGATTGTACGATGTTAAGCGTTATGTATATGCATTGAAAGTTAGACGTTATGCATGATAATCTATTTATTGTGAGTGGATATATTAATTTCATAAGCCAAGTTGCTTCAGTTTAACACAGACTTTCATGAGAGCAACATGCCAAACCTTGCATGGTTACAAAACTGCAAAAATCCTTTAAAGGTCCCAGGAAATGAGATGATAAACCTACTCCACATTCTTTTACAGGATATTCCATTCCAATAAACAGGGCTAGAAAAAAAGAATACACTACCAGGACATTCATTAGTGAAACTATTGATTTCCAGTCAATGTCATGAATAGCTTCACAACACCTTGAAAAATGTTTCTATTACTCTCTGAAAAATCAATCGTTTCACTAATGATGTCATCACACCCAAATATGAATGCTTCCTGTTCCCTCCTTGTAGACTTGACACAAACCACATCAATTCTATTTGCATTCCTGGGACTTTAAGGTACAGAGACGTATCTTTTCAATGAAAATTCTTTCCAACATTTACCATTCATATCCACCTGTTACCCCGGGGTGTGCATATCCCAAATTTCAGATATTTGTATAACCGTATATACAACCTAATGTGTATGGCTTTGATTTTATGTCAGATTATTCTGACATGAAATTCTGAAATTGCGAGGTTTCTCTTGTTTGTGCCAAAACGTGCTTGGGAGACTCAAGGGACACAGCTTCCAACATCAACAAGAGTTTAATTTTAGAAAATTACTCAGGTGAATTTACCCTGCTGAATCGTCTGTTCAAACTTTTCAATGGCGAACTCAGGGCCAAATCTTCAAAAATCAAACAGGAGTCTACTTACATGCTCGGGTAAATTTCCTGCGCCGTCGAAAAGCTCCAAGGAGCATGATGAGGAAACCCTAAGGGCAAATCATATCCAAAATCAACAAGGTTCACAAACATAAAATGTCGTGTAAATTCTCCATTTAGAATGGGGAAAGAGTTCACCCAACTATCATGAAATAGAAGTCCAAAGCTACAGGGTCAATGGTAGCTATATTAACCGTGCTTATTAAAATGTTCTTAGGTTTCAATCCATTTTTCCTGCGGATTCTGATTTCCGATGTGGACCAGACGAGGAAAACCTTGAGCATTTTGCCCAAAATCAAAAATGGCCGCCAAAGCCACATAATGCCATATTTAAGGACCATATTCCCAGAAATATTGAGCATAGTTTATCCGTAAGTAGAAAAAAAAGTTAAATTATTTCAGTGATTAATTTTGCTTCCAATTCAAACATGCCTGCCAATAATAATTATAATAAATTGTTCGATACCCACGCTTTAATTACAGTTGTAAGTTTGATGTCTGTCCTTAGGTTTATAGCAATTCAAAGAAATCGTTGTTGATGAACTTTAAAAGAAAAATTTTCCCCCATACACAATTGCTTTCAATATAGCGTTCCAAAGGCTTTAATATTTAACACTAGCTCCAATTAAAATTAACTTAATCTAATCTAGATTTGTAATGTTTGTTTGTACATTAAAATGGCTTCTAGATATATCAACTAGCTTATAATTAAATACTTCATCTAATATCGATGAATTATTATGAATTCATCTGAAATTCCTACCAGTGCTTTTCAGGGCATTGCACCTGCAGTACTCAGGAGAGAAAACACCACACGCATAAACTGATTGAATAAGGCCCTGCTGGACAACAAGCACCTGCTGCATAACACTGTCAAAGAACCACACCCAACTCGGTAGCAGAGACTGCGCTCTCGCCGACCTTTCTGCGAAACGCTGCTAAACTCTCAGTTCCTCCATTCAACATCTTCAGACATGGAATACTGCCTGGTAGATACCCCAAGACCCAGATCAACTCTCTATTACACCGAAGACAGAACTACACATGGCAGCAATTCTCCCGCAAGGAAGGAATGGGTCACCCTACACCGGATTCGCACAGGAGTCGGTCGCTTCGATTAGCAATATGCACCGATGGGGGCTGAGGCCGCGCCAGCCTGCCAATGTCGATTATCCATCACAGACTGCGGATCACATTATCAATGAGCTGACCTACCTTTCGTCCCACCGGTGGACATAGAGTTCTCAAACCCCAAACAATCCACCAGTGACTTGGCTCAAAGCTTACAACATATTAGCTGCTGCTTAATACGCAAGAAGAAGAAAGATCTAATCTAGTATTGTAATGTTTGTGTACATTTCGGCAGACGGATAATTCCTGAGTAAACTTAGTACCAATACATGTAAGTTTGTAAGATGACATCCAATATGGGCTCCAATATGGCTAATGATGCATCAGATTCAGCAGAGAACCACTGGTCTAAGAAAAGTTAAAAACATATAAGGCCAGGGTTTATGGTCCTTAGCTGGGTACTAAAGATCCATTGATACTTCACTTGATCTCTGACTCATCGCAGCAACAACACAGTTCAAATGCATTGTGCTGCTGTAGGCAGTGTTGGTCGATATGGTTTTCATTCCATTTTCCACTGGCAGAGCAGTGAAGTTTGGGTGGCACCTGCATTAGAGTTACGTTGTCGATATTTCTGCAATACCTGTAGTGTTGACGTGGTGGTGGTGGTTGCTGTAAGTCTTTTATAGCCATTGGAGTACAAAACATGTCTACCAATTTGTAAAAACTATTTTTGCGCGGTTCATCGACAACAACAATGGGCAATAAAACAAAACGTTTTCTTCCAATCATTATGAAATCCCACTCCGCCAGTCACTGCTTCTTTGCCATATGCTACCATAACGCAGTAAAAAAACCTTGGTCAATTCAAACCCTCAATTGATTTTTTTCACAAGCAATCAGAAATATTATTCAGTTGGTCAAATTTACAAATACAATTATAACGATAAGCATGACCTGTAGTAACACGTAATAATCCTTAAGAACGCATAAATGGCCATCACTTTAGTTGTGGTTTGAATCATATTTAATAACTCATACTTGTTGGGAAGTTGAGATCTTTTAAAGTAGTACTGAATTGGACACCATAGTGTGGCCAACTCTCTTACAGTAATGGTAAGTTTAGATTTCAAGTTGAAGTTGTTTTGAAATACTGTCACTTCACGCGTCATTCACCTCACATTTGACACGATTAACGTGCACACAGGTTAGTCATGAATTTGCCGTGTGAAACAATATGCAAACAATGCAACAGTATTCTTTGGTTTCATTTTAAGTGGATGTTAACTTTCTTCAGTGATTGATAATATGGAGGCAAACGTATGTTTAACTTTCCTGCGATAAGCAATTCGGTATGCACTGTGGGAACGGTTTTCTCAATTTATTCATTTACCGAATTCCTAACTAAAGAGAGTCGAGGTGCCCCTTTGCCACTCTTTAGTGATCTTTCTCATACTCTTCTTGATTGATTGTCCTTCTTTTCAGCTTGTGGTCCAAGACTCCATAAGTGCAATAGGGAGGATGCGTGCATTAGCGAATCAAAAATAAGATTGTTTTGGCCATCTTAGATAATGTGTAGCCTGGATGGTATGGCAAGCATGTCATCACTTTTATCTTATTCTAATTTAGATATATTGTAATTATTATTATTATTTGACTTTGTTTTCTTTTTATCGACATAATCTATTTGACCACAAGTGTTACATCATTCTTTTTTTTCATTTGAATAACATCAACGTTCTGAAAACAAATGTTTCACACACGCGCCCATAGTAATCACGTGGGTGACAAACTCCTAAAACAACCATCGCATATAGACACATCCAAATGGGGCTCGCTATAAAGGATCCACTTTTTAATGGCATTATAACTTTGAAAATGTACGACATCTAATAACTACATAACTAGTTAGTTCTGTATCAGTTCATCACCATGTGCTTACCTGCAACATGGACTGCTAAATTTAAATGTGCCCTCTACCCTATGCAACTCGCAATGTTCACGTTCCTGTAAGTAATGGTGGTGATAGTCATGCTGCGTAAATGGCATTTGCGTACAAACTGTAGATTACCTCCCGCCCCACCAATCAAGTGGAACACTCACTAAAAAACACCGTAAGTCATTTTCGGGTATGTTTCCCGATAGTCAACTATGCACACTAGTCCGAAAAATCGTGTTCAAATTTTGACCACGAAGAGTCAAAATTTGAAACTTTTATAGTAGTGCGCCATAGGTGGGCTACCACCCAGTAAAGTAAATGACCCCGAGAAAATGACACTGGTGATGTGTTGTACTAGGTGTAGAACATTGAAAGAGCTATTGATTCAAGTGGCCCATGAACATTGATCTAAGGAACTTGGGAGTTCCATTTTGGTGAAGTATGACCGAGATGCGGGGGATTTCTTCCAGAAATACATTCGGAAAAGAACCAAAAGGGTATAACCGGGTCCTTCGTTCTAAAAACTTAAAAATACGGGGTCAAATATGCCACAGACTTAAAAAAAATAAAATGATCCCATTTGAGTTAAAATACTCTTACTAACAATGCAAATGGGTTCATTTTTTTATTCAAAGGCCGGGGTCATGTTACCTTTAGTCTGTGGCAAGTTTGACCTCGCCGAAAACTCTCGACTATATCAGGTAGGACCTACCCCCTTCCAATAGCACTGGCCAAGTTGGACAACAGTCTCATGGTTTATTTGCAGGTGAACTTACACGAGTATACAGCATTATCATATCCTGGCCATTTTCATCCAAGGTCATGCCATCGACTTTGAGGAATGCATATGCAACTGCCAAGACAAACTGAGCTTGGAAGTGAAGTAAGTCTTTCTCGTAATCTAAATTATATTCGGATGCATCATTGGTTGATTTGCTATTTCTCTGCACTTGGTGTGCTTTGCTTCAATTAATATATTTCATTTTTTCCTTCTGTCAACAAAATGAATCGAGTACCGGTAACTCATTGTACTGAAGGACATCTAGCCTTGATCAAGGCTGGTCTGCTAAGAACGACAAACTTGATATTTTTCACACGCTCAACATTTATTGTAGGTTGAAATCAGTGCTATAGCATTGAAGAGGCTACACTGTCTAGAGAAAAATTATGTAGAGATTGAAAATTGATTACTTCTTGCCATTATTCGATGGGGGATATGATATGGGGTTCAATCCTCGGCCATGCGGAGACCAGGCCTGTGTTTCCATTACAAAACATATTGTGTCCATGGTACAAAGTAGTTACTCTGACAGAATCAGTTTTCCTCTCCTTATGAAATAGTGAGGCCATTCAGTTATACAATGGTCTGGTAATGATAAGAATTATGACCAGGGTTGGCTGGGATGTCAATTTCCGCTTTAACCTAATCTCTTAATACAAGGGTGGCCCATTTTGATGACCAAATAAAAACTTGTTGTGATGACGTAGCATCGAAAGAATGCATGATGTCTCCCAACTGTGAAAGGAGTGATATTTGGCAGAGTGTCCAAATGTAAGTTATATTCAAATAACGTTTTAATGAAATAATTGCTGTTTTTTTTTTTTTTTTTTTTTTTTTTTTTTTTTTAATTTTTTAGTTTTGTATTAAATGTATTTTAGGTCAACATATTTACTCGCTTCATTACTATACATTGCGAGTACCAAGAAACATTTTACCTGGACCATTATTAAAATAATTCCCTTACCTCTCACGGTGACGTGGACAGACCTAAACTTTTAATGAGGTTATTCACATTTGAAATCTACTAGATTTAAAAAAAAAAATGGTACAAATCCCTGGTGGTCTGTTGTGCCCACACAGGATATACTAGGTATAAAACCACAAATACTGTGTGGCCAGGTTGTGTGGTTTGTAGTGGTTGCAGTTTTGCTACTCAGTGCGACAGCCTTGATTAAACTGCTTTGTGGTTTAATTTCCCTGTATAAAAAACTATAAAATTCTTGCAAATGACGCTTGCCCCTTTGAAACCATGCAGAGCAATCTTTGTGAAGGGTCCCAAGCTGCTTGAATGCTGAATCGTGCCATGCTACCTTACATATAACGATATAAAATTTTAAAGATTTTTCAATTAAGACCGGAGATCCCCCTTAAATGACCTTGACCTGATATCTGTGAACACCCTAGAGACAATATCAAACAATGTTGAACCATGAAATTGATTGTTTTTTCACTTATTGGTCTTAGAACGCCTAAACAGGCTACTAATGTGGGTTTCTGCTGCAGGCTTAAGTATGTGGTTAGGAAACTTGGAAGCGAATTGTAAGTATCTCATCATGGGTGATGGGCATTTCATGTGACCAAGAATAATTGCTAGGACCTGAAAACTCCCATCCCACAGGATTATCCATTATGGTTTTGCAGTTCTCAATGCACTTACATTGCTGATGTCCACTAGTGATCTAGAGTAAGCGAGTGGAATAAACCTGTGACTGCATTGTTGAAAGGACCCTATACAGCAATCGGGTATAGGGAGTCGGCATTTTCAATTTGCACATCGCTTAAAGAGACCCGCCTTATAGAGGTTGTGCCCGTTTTAATCGATTGGCTAGGATGGAACAAAGATCTAACGGCGGTTTGTTCTGTACTGAATGCAACCATGACCTTTACACATGGATAGCGGGGCTGGCGCACCGTTGAATAGTCCCCGATTGAAACCACAGGAAGTGCATTTGCCCTACGCAATATGGCTTCACTTATGTCAAAGTTTAAAGAATTTGTGTTATAACAAATTAGAACATTGTGAGGATGGGCACCAGCAGGTGTATGTGGCATTTTCCCGCCATATTGCGAAAGCGGCAAAAAAGCAACTTCCTGCTGTTTCAATCGGCGACTCAGGACCGCATCCATGTGTAGAGTCAGTGAATGCAAAACCCATTCGATTTATGTTGCATGCAACCTTGGGAATCACCGTTTGTTGACAATAATGTAGGGCAAATAAAGCGGTTCTGATTTGACCCTTTGTGAACAAAGTTCAGCATTACGTTGATGACGTCACAGGCACAACCTCTATTATGGTGCGTAACGTTAACAGTACTGCACCTTGTGAACGGCAATTACGGCCGGAAATAAATGGTGTAACGGCTTTGACAATTATGTTATTGGTTTGATTCATTCAAACAAGGAAATACAATTTAAAAGAATCATCAAGGACAATATATCATGTTATTCTTTTTAACATGAATCAACTTTTATTCTTGTAGGCTAGCTCCAACCTACATGTGTATGTCAAGTCAAAAAAATAAAGTCGGAGCCATGATGTACAAATATTGCAACGCACTAGCCACCATCTTAAGATCCGAAGCAAAATTAATCAATTCATGGACACAACGGCAAGACTTATCATATATACCCCACTTCTGATGGAACGAATGTAACCCATTATCACCGCAAATTGAAAATATGATTTGTTACAAGGTGACAGTGACCATCTTCAAATAGACTTGAAAGTAAATCTCTTCCAGCTTTTTTGTACTTCTCCAATTGTGCTGAAAACCTAATAAGCAGTCGAACGGGGATTGTGGTTGCAGTTTGAAAATCCCCCAGTCAGCTGCAGGCTCTGCATGCATTCAAAGTTCTCTTCCAGTGCCAATTTCCGAGAACTGTAGCTGATTTCTTTTATGAAGTAAATAGTTAAAGGCAAACGATCCGTACAGAAAAGAAACCATTCCTCTTCACCGCAAAGAAGGTTTCTGTGGAAAAGTAGAAACAGCAGTATTTTCGTATTTTAAAAGAATAAATAAGTTCAAATGATCCTTGACGTATCTGAACACACCATCATGACTCACACTTGAAGAAAGCATTCTAAACACCTTTGGCAAGTATCTGTCCTTCCTAAGGAAGCAGTATTTTCCAGAAATCCCTAGAATGCCTCTAGTCAAATCCTCAATTCCGTGACTTATCTTCGGAAGTAAGGTTTGACGATTGATTTGGACCTTCAAGGACATTTTAAAGTTTTTAGCCCATATGTCCCTCTGGAAAATGTGGCAATTTACACAGGGGGGGGGGGGGGGGGGGGGGGGTGGGGGGTCGTCGTTTCCACAGGGGGTAAATTTTAAATATGGTCCAAATAACGTTTTGTATAGCTCACAGTGTTCGTGTGGTAACACGGAGTAAAAAAGTCTTATGGTGACCTGTCTGTAAAGTGCATCGAATATGGAGATATACAGCAAATAGGGCTAAAGGACAAATGTTATCAGCCAAAGGTCCAGGGGTGGTGGGTCTTATAGAGAGAAGAGAAAGTGCAGTCCAAGGTAACTATTAGGTAGAAACAGGATTAACAGTGCTACTGGGGTGTTCCAGACCAGGTTACTTTACTGACTTTGGCTCACAGTTGTGTGGATGGAAAGCATACACCTGTGTATGGGAGGATTTGCACGTAGGTGTTTCCTCATAATTCCATTCCTACAGCCTATGGTTATGAATCTCCGAGCACAGTCTTGTTCATGAGTTGGGACAAATTTGTCATTGTTATGGGGTTTTTGGAGCAATTCCTTTCACATTCTGATACAGGTCATCAATGTTTTGATGAACCTGCTTTTCCTCTAGTTAAAAGATCCACTTTAAATGAATACATTAAAGTGCACATTGTCTATCCCCTGTTGCTCTGCTTCCAAGGCTCTTGCGTAGAGTGTTTTTTTTTTGTGCCTCATTCATGAAAGTTGCACTTGTGTCTGTCTTGTTTCTTTTCCCCACACAAGGGTGGTACACCTGTAAATCGTTCTTTGTATATCAAGGTGTCCTCCTGTATCAAGTGATCCATTGTGTGGTTTGTACTCAGTCCGTTGGATTCACCATTACTACTCAGAATACCCATTCTTTTCTGTGGAGTATCGTTAGCCCTCTACAATGGCCGTAACTCTAGTAGGACCTTTTGAAACTCTTGCACTAATATGACTCATCTATGCCTGGACACTTTTTTATACCACAGTTGACATTGGCATCTAATTCCTGCAACACCCAAAAGATCAACAACATGCAACATTACGGTGACCCCCCATTATTTCAGTTAAAGAAGTATTTTGCATAGGTACTCAAATGACCAGGGAGCTTGAAATCTTATATGAACATCTCATGTGTACACCTGCACAAAAATCACACAAGCAACAGCATTTCAAAATATGGACCCACACACACACTTTTAAATAATAATCGTGACTATGTAATGGTAATATCTAATTACTTAATAATTACTCGCCAAACAATCATTTGTATCCATGCAGGAATGCGAACATAATTAAGACCAGATCGTTGTGTATGTATTCATAGTCCACTCGAGGAGGAAAACCGGTTTTTTGTGGTTAAGATCGACATTCCTATAGCAATGAATGTTTTCTATGCAGAGCTGTGCTTGTTTGTCACCTAAGAGGGATATTTATAAGCAGTGTGATGGCACTGGCCCGTGCGAGGACCTGATCATGAATGGCAGAGAAAGTGGGCGGAGGAACAACATCGCAGGGCGCAGGAAAAGGAAAAAGCACAGAAGTATAAAGAGGAAGCTTGGCAAAACACGAAGAACAACTTCAAACAGATGATGTTTACCAGAACACGGGATGAACTATGAAAATAGGAGGATTCTACACGTTATATTTGTCTTCCACGTGTGACAAGATAATTCTCAGACCCATAGACTGGGATCGCCCTAGACTGGGATGTTTAATGGGTATGATTAAATTTGTCACATATAGCTCACTATATCTTGTCTTGCTACACCACCAAATGAAATATGGTCACCTTGAAAATAACTTTTTTGGGATAAATATACACAAAAACAATGATGGTGCTAGGATATGAAAACTTAAACTCTGCTCATAGTTGGCTTATTTTTCAAATGATTTGCTTAAAGGAATTTATTGATATAAATAAAAAATTGCAATTTTAATGTAGAGTTGTTGATGATCAACCATTGCAGGAAAAAGACCCGGGTTATATATTTTATACCAATTTCTTCCATGTACCCCAGCTACTTTTACCCACAGTTGAACACACCTTTGCTATGAAAACAGGAAAACAATAACCAACCTTCGTAGTGTACCATAGATGGCTAAGAGGAAGAGAACTCAATAAAAACAAAAGGAGAAACAACAAAGATTAGATTACTTGTATTGATATAAATAATAGGGCATATATTGCAAAATGTGTGAAGTAAAAATGTGACCAACTAACTCAAAATTTGGGCATATGATCAACATAAACGTGTTCTCCAAACAGAGTGAATATGAGTTTGATGACATACTACCTTATCACACCAGTCAACAGTGACAACAATATGGGAGGGTCGTGGTAGTGTGTGTGAAAACGTATTTGAATACAGAATAATCGCTATCTCATCTTAGTGCCGCTGGTCTGCAAAGTTTTCAGGCCTCATAGAAAAACATCACACAATTTGGGCAGTCGTCTGTGAGTTGCTGGGTAAGGCGTTCACATACTCAATGATTACATCCAATTGCTGATGTTAGTGCTGTTACGTAGCATTTGTACTGGTTCACGCCTGTTCCGAATATGATATGCATAGGTTGTGTGTTGATCAAGTGATCCGTAGCTCCTACCAAAGTTAGCGTGAGCCAATTGACGTGGCAACTTGTCTTAACTAACATGCACTACATCAGCAAATTATCATTCTAATAATTTCACAACAAAATAATGCCAATTTCAGCCGTTTGTTCTGGCATTTGAACTGCGAGTTGTCACTATTACCAAGACTACTTGTTAGAGGGTAAATAGGGCACACTCTTTTCACGAGGTACTGGCAATGGCCTATAACCTCCACCTGAAGGTGGAAGATTGTAGCAGTAACAAGGAAAATAGTGTGCCCTATTTTCCGATATTCAATCATTGTTGTCGTAGTATTGTTTTTATTACATATAAATTGATTCTGTGTACAAGTGGTTTGTAGAACTGTCCGAACAAAATAATTCCCAAGGGTATATAGCACTTTGAAATAGGAATCGCCCATGAAAATAGCAGATTATGCTTCATGAATAGTCATGGCGTGTATAAATAAAATTAGGTCATTAAGAATCGCTCTTCGTGGTTCATTAAGGAGTAATTATCTGCAGCTGGCGGTCATGGTATTCAGGAAAATGATTGGTACTCCTGATTTTAAACGTACCAACGGAATGCTACTGATTCAGGTATGTTTCTTCCAATAAATTTCACATGAAAAATGCATGACCAGTCCAAAAAGCCTACTATACGATTAGGTCCGTGGTTTTGAGATGGATTCCGAAGGACCGCAGAATGACCTGCAGTCATTGGGAAGCAATCTCACAACCTTATGTGCTTCAAATAATGGCACTGGCACATTTCACCCAAAAATGAAATTTCTTCAATTTGCTCTAAATGCTAGTCTAGGCCCATGAGAAGAACAGTTATTTTACACATAAAAATAACATACCCCAAAAACAGATAGGGACATGATATGAGGATTAAAGCCATCCAGGTAATTTGGAGGCCAATTTAAGTTTCCATCAAAAAACTTTAATCAACACATGGTGTTCTTGTATTTTGTACTGAAATTTTGACCCGGACCTACTGATATTAAAACCACAAAGGTTATAACCGGTTCAAACAGTGTGCATAGCGTGAGAAGAAACATGCATCGGAGTGTGTGTTCTTGTTGTTAAAAGCCCCATTTCGTCGTCTGCTGAATTAACATCGCAGGCGACGTTAAATTATATAAAATCGTTAGTTTACCCATAAGGAAGGCTGATTTTGGTCTTAATCATTTCGGGTGAGGGCTTTTGTATATAAAATCTTACAACCATGCAAAAATATCGATTTGAAAACTCAGGGCCACTATTTTTCAAATGTGCCAGTGGTCTCTTTAAACTGATTTAAAGGTTAAAACTTATTTTTGATCTTACATATTTATTTTATAAAATGTACCATTAGCCTTTTTCAAGGCCCTCTACCAACTTCCTTGGGTCACACTCTGAATCTACCAAATGTCCCAGATCTATTAGGCTTATCATGGCGGGGTTTTTGTGAAACTAAAAATAATACCACAGCAAGAATTCATTATATCCATCACCTATTTGAGCAGGTCTCCAATTTCACCAGGCATATGTTCCATTTTCCACTAGCAATTTCATAAGTTCAACTCAGGCAGAGTGCCTGGTTCAATCTGCAGCTTTTTCTTGCATTTGTCAAGAATTTAATAGTTATTTTATACAGTGAAGATAAAACCACAAAGCATTTGAACAAGGTGATTACATGACATGTGCCTAGTGCAATACTTGCACAAAAAGGGAAATTAAAATTGTTGACTAGGGGGGGGGTGGTGGGGAAATCAAGGTATAATAATTTTTAAAACGCTTCCAAATTTTGCACACTGATTGTTTACCACCTTTTGCACAGAGGTAGTAGATGATAGCTTATGTTATCCAAAATACATAGAACTAAATACTTCACACACAACAACTGTCCATCAATCTAAACTGATGTGTTTAAAATTTGTCAGCGAATAGCCCTCACAAATCATGTAGAGTTGTTGTTCATGATTTTCAAAGATGCCAAGCAGACCATATCATATTATGTTGCCAAACGTGAGTGCTTTAAAGGTATGCCCAGGATTGCACACAGCCTACGAAAATCTTTCTAGTCCACTGAGGGGCTATACACAGATCGATCGGTGTTCAGTGTTCAACTGACACAGAGGACTTGTATTGGATTCGTTTTCAGCGTTCCCTATTATACAAAATTACATACTGAGTTTCCACGCTTTATTTAGATCACTTCTATTCATCTCAAATGAACGCAACATCCAAATCAGGTAGACGTGATTGTTAAGATCCAAACGAACTTCAAATATAAAAAGGAACAAGTTCGATTTAAAAAAATTGAAACAAATTTCATGGTTTCAATCCACTGAACAGTCACTGTTTGTTTTTATTTACACGCTGGTGCATAAATGACTTTCTTTTGATAGCGAGGTCAGATGATGTTTACGGCAAAGAAGATAATCTTGCGCACGTACAATATATCAAATTGTGCAATAGAAAATGTGTTAGGATCACTAAAAACGATTGAAATGAGCAAATGGAGACTGCAACCTTCATTTTCTTTCTGGATTTTATTCGAAATGAGAGTAAATACCAATATTAAAATTATTTTCCCGATTCTGCGATAAAGTTGGACAAGCAGTTATTTTTCTGGAGGTCATTGATTTTCACGGGGTTAGTTAGATTCGCAATCCAGAGCGAAAACTTTCTTAGTCTCCTTCGTGTCGTTTAAAAAATTTGTAAAACCAACCGTGTTTACAACAAAGATGACACTAATTGATAACACTTTATATAAACTTTCAAAACTGGGTTCGTGATTTTCACATTATTTTATTATCTTTAATAGGCATACGTAATACATGTTTGCCCTATTTCAATATCTTTGTTTTTTTAGTTGTAACTTATTGAGGGCCTACAGTCTACATGTGCATATTTTTCAGTAATGTTAGAAATACATTCACTTAACTGTTTATTGGCAATTCAGATAAAAATAGAGAACAATATATAGGCATTTTTGTTCAATTAACCAAAAATTGAAAATGTTCTTACTACTTTCCTTGTTGAAATAATTTATTGACTAAGCGCGTTATAATAGGCTAACATTACGTTTCTATTCTTAAACGGTGTTCCTAGTGTTTAAAAGTAGTACCATGTCGTCTCTGGGTCAATTTTACGTCACTTCATCGTATTTATACATATGGGTTCTTGACAACAAATGCCTGACTGCATGAAGTGTGTTCTTAATTTGTCCTTTAAATTTGAAGTTTAAGGTAATGGTCTTCTTGAAATTGAGTTTATGTGTATATCAATAATTGACATATTAAGCATGCACTTGTGGCATATTTGAAATGAAATGCTCATTTAGAAGGTTTTTGGAGCTCAATGAAACTTTGTATCATGACACTAAACACGTAATGTACCGTTCCTATGGGCTTCGCGTGAAGTCTGTGGATAGACAGCTTCACGCTCGGTGGAAGTAGGGGGCTTTTACCAGATTTTGTGCCATGCAGATGATTGTCGGCCAAGCCTTATTCAATTATGGCACCGTCGCCCAAATAATCAAAATAGATTATATAGCAATATACACTGCAAATCACAGATTCGATTTGGGCACTGACGTGGATAAGTCATAGGTGTTTGTCACAACCCATATTTATCTCATTCTTGTTTGGATTATTCTACATAAAAATTTAAAAATAATCCAGACAGTTGTAATCACATCAGATTTTCCAACCCCTTTATGGTTTTTGGGGGGAAGAAGAAAATATTGCTCGATAACATATGGTCGTAATTGCAATAGCTGCCATTTGTTCCAAAGTTCCATTCAATATACTATATGCCATGTCTTTTTGGCTACTTTAGAGTCAGGTGACTCTGCCACCTGAGAACCTTTAAAAGCCACTGACTCAAGGAAAGATAATTGGGAGTTAACCCTAATACATGGCAGCACACAGAGTATCACAATGGCATCTATTGCACTTACAACCTTGTGTTGCACTCACATTACCATTATGTGGATATGATCAAGGGAAATGACACATTCAGCATTAGTTAATTGATGCATTCTGATTCATTGAACATCTGATTCCAATAAGAGACAATTCCTTGCCTTTCAAAACACTGAAAAACCTCAGATTACAACCTCAGTTGGTCTACACTCAAAAGCACTAATACATCTGACTCCATTTCTTTATCAAGTCACAAAATATTTTAAAAAAAAAAATCAATTTTCTGCAAGATTTCATTTTTACGTGTTAAAGCAAGACAACTCTTTAATTTTAGAGGTCTTTTGCAATCCACTGTTTTGGCAACATACACATACTTCCCACTGTGACAACTGTGACAGTTACAAACATGAAAGCCACCTATTTATTTCGCTTTATAAGTATTATACAGTGTAGTAACAAATAAGGGTTTAGCCCTTGGACAGAGGGTGTACTAGATCCATCCCACAATGCCACCAGTTTGTGGGATTTTCACTCTCAATTCCTGTGATCCCACAGAAATCCATTCTAAACACTAAAACCCTGACTTTTACACTATTTTAGCCCCAAAGTGCTATCCTCAGATTTTGATGATTGTGAGATGTTTTATGGTACTTAAAGTGACAGGAGGAAGATTTTTTAGGATACTTTTCGGAGGTTTATTGAACAACAGTAAAAAAGAAAACTGCAAAACCTTGTTTTGAACTTGGCTGCTATCGAATCTCCCCAGAGAAAACCATGGCTTTGAATTTCTGTCATGCATGACAGAAATACTAAACATCAATCTTATAACATAAAGAAGGCGTATTTGGCTTATTCACTTCAGGTGTTATTCTAATACATTTGT